>ML823664.1:51248-69188 GCA_009831015.1 Picea engelmannii
TATATATATATATATATATATATATATATATATATATATATATATATATATATATATATATATATATATATATATATATATATATATATATATATATATATATATATATAATTATTTTAAATAATTTTGTTTGAATTTTATAATATTAGTTTATTTGCAATAAATGCATATTATTTATTTGTAAAATTAATTTTATTTATTAATCTAAAATTTACCTGAAATAAATATAATTTAAAATAAATATAATATATTATATACAAAAGTAAAATAAAAATATATTAAAAATAAATTTGATGTAAATAATATTGTCGTGGTTTGTATATTAATTCCATCTATGCAAAAGTAATGGCGTGCTTGCGTTATTGAACACTTGAGTTTGGGAGTTCAGTTGAGGTAAGATGGTAAACAGATATTGTTATGTAGGAAAAAAATATTTTATAAATGGACAAACCACTGTAGCATAAAGATGGGATGTAAAGGTTGAAAAAATGCAATGGAATGGAAAATAATAAAAACATTCCAAGGGAATTAAGACGACACGGGGAATTATAGACACAAGACAAAATAACAAGAAACTACTTGTGCAATATTATTAATTTTGTTCACAACGAAGATAGCTTGAATTGCATTATTGGTGCCTTTCATACAGAGAACAAACAAACATTGCACAAGTTGTAAAAAACTCCCACCGATCTCTAATCTACAGTAGTTCAATTGATCTCAAACTCCCCCAATGGAAAGTTTAGTAAACTCACTAGACGATAGTTCAATCAATCGTAACAAATACCCATAATGAAAATATTGCTCATACAACACATTCTAACCCGCTAGACACCTTAATATGAGTAGAGGCGACCAATAACTTACTATTACTACTCTAAATCACAACTGCAACAAATACTACAAACCAAACATGTCACTTATTAAAAAAAAAATCAAATGAAGATTATAACAATTTCAAACCTCTTACATTTTCTTTACTAGAAAAAGGATAATTACAAAAAATTCAAAGAGACAATTTCAAAGTTGATTATGATCAGAAATGAATGGCATTGTAAACACATGGAAAGACGTGTGTGATTGGATGGCCCATGATCCTCCCTCCCTTGGAATGAAGAAATATCCATACAAGAGCACCCATCGAACATTCCACTAGCGCAGACACCAGGAATGCAATAAACCCTAATGTTTGACCGACTATCTTGCATCTGCAGGGATTGTTGTTGGTTCCACACTGAATGCAAAATGGTAGTCCTCCCATCATCTTCTTCAATATCAATACCATGCAGATCATAGAGGCGATGGAGATATGAGGCCGTGGGAAATCCGATCAGAATGGATCAAATCGATGGATATAGAAAGAGTATTTTAATACTTTACTGTTAGTCTAAAGGATGACACGAGCGGTTTCCAAGAAGGCATAAGTGGACAAAGATAGGTTGTTTTCCAAAACCTGCCAACCAGTTGACATGTTTTGGTGAAAATCTCTTCCTAAAGATTCCTTCGGCATAATTAAACAACATATTGTGTATTGGTCGTCATTAAATCATAATATAAATCATATTGTGAGAGTGGTGGTGGTAATATATATCATATTATGATAGTGGTGGTGGTTAAATTCTATTGAGATCAAAATTGTTCTAACCTTAAAATAGATCAATTTTAAAATATTAAATTTAGTATGTCATGTCATTGATTGGAATGTCGTTCAGTTAGAACCAGAGGGTGAATTCCAAGTACAACCAACATGCATTTTGGACTGGAAAACCAAGCAATCTAGAATCATCATAAATTTGGTAAAGGTCCAATGGACTTAGTACGGTCCCGAAGAAGCAACTTGGGAACATGAAGATGCTATGCGGGCATAATACCCACATATTTTTGTAAACTTTTGAAATTTTGATTGTAAATGTGTATATATGCATATTCTACACTGAGGATGGTGCATAAATAAGGGGGAAGGGAATGTAATACCCCTAGGCCAAACCCCAATTGAAATGTAATTATAGTTGTGCACATAGGGTGGTGAGATGGGAACTTTTTGGATTTTGTATTATGTAATTTCACTATGAATTTAATGAAAAAGAATCACTACTACATACCATATCAATAGAAAGAGTATGGGGGGATAAGCTCCAATAAATGGAAATAGGGCTAAGTGTCTAGGAAGGGAGCTAAGCCATGGGGGCTTAAGACAAGGGAAATATTATTAAATATTTCTTAAAGTCACTTTGAGGGACATACCAATTTATCCTAAGTTCCCAAAAAAGAAGGAACAAATCACCAAATGGGTTCAAGGGAGTTTTGGGAAGTGGCAAGTGGCACTTCATGAACATGAAAATAAAATAACAAACCTTAGTGCATTTTGGGGGGATCTCAATCATTCATTCAACTCTTTGTTCATGTTTTCCTACTCTCCATCATTCGTACCATCTCCCTGTTGTTGTTGTTGTACGTACTTGTTGCCATCTCCATTTTTTCTTGAGGACACTTGGAGCGAGATTTGCATGGGAATTGAGCTGAAGAAGCGGGTTGTGAGGCCTGTGTGAATTTATCTCCAAGTGAGAGAAGTCCTGCTGAAGATGCGAGTTGTCAGGCCTGTAAGCATTCTCTCAAGGTGAGAGAATTATTGGGAATTGTTTCCAAAAAGGTGCCAAGATGTAGCTACAATACTTTGAGATTTCCTGTCCGACTTGTTGTTGAAGCCCAGAAGGGAAGTGGGGTAGCTGATGGGGCACACTCCCTGGGTGGGACAAGCATGTGGGGAAATTAAACACTGTAGGCTGGTTGTTAAACTTGGCACCTGAGCTGAAATATGAGAATTGTTGTGGAGAGACCATGTCTGGATAGATTTTCCTTTCCAAGTGGAGTTTAAGCCCCAGCTTGGGGGTGACCTGCTGTCAATTTAATCCCTCTAGAGCGTGACAAAATCTCAAAGTCCCGAAGGCCGAATTATATCGCAACCATTCGTTGGAAAGGACACATGGTGAGAGATCAAGAAGTTTGGAGGCCTATCACTCCGAAAGGAAGTCAACGGGAGAGGAGAAGATCTGGACCGTCAGATCTAGAGGGACGTATGGAGAAAATATGTCAACTTCATTTGAAAGCACTTCGGGAGGAACGAGTGCATAGGAGTCTGAAACTCCTGAATCCTGAAGAGCCGAAGTGGATCATGACCGTCAGATCCAGAAAGACACACATCGACAGATCGTGTATTTCAGGTGAAAATGATCTGAGAGAAAACGAGCGTGACGTTGAGACTTTCGAAGGCTGAAGTCTCGAAGTAGAGGAGAGTCATTGATTTGAGGAGGACGCGTGGCAGAAGATCTGCCATTTCGGAGAAAATTCACTTCGAGAGAAAAATGAGTGTGTTGAATAAGAACTCCTGAAGGTCAGAGAGCCGAAGTTCATCTGATCTGTCCATTTGTTGAGGATAGGTGTCAGCAGATCTAACACTCCAAAATATAGTCATTTCATAGGAAGCAAGAGTTGAGAGTTGAAACTTCCGAAGCATGAAGAGAGAAATCAATCATAGCCGTCGGTTTGGAAGGAGGGAACACGTCGATAGACCGTGGAGATTTGGGAGTGCGTGCGATAGGAGGAAAAGGGTCGTTGATTGATATTTAACCAAGGTAGAAAGAGGACATATCTCAATCGTCGGTCAAGAGGCAATGCCCGAGATCACAAGATCGACGGTCGTTCTTAATTGTGGGGATAGAAAGTGCTCGGGTTTTAAAAATCTTGGATCAAGATGCAATCAAAACCACAATATTTCCATAGGGATATGTGGCAGGTGTTAGTGAATTGTGGGGAGAAAAGCGGTGTAGTCTCAAACCACTCTTGACCGCCCTGCAATCACATGATTATGTGAAGACATAGCCTGAGGTCACATACGGGAAAGGGATAATGGAAGAGGAGCTAACACCCGAAAATCGATAGTTCAGTAGCGTGAAGGAAGAGGTTGAGGGTGTCATAGAACCTGCACCAAAATACTGAAAGGGCTTGTGTTTAGTCACAAGTGAGACCATTAAGGTTTCATAGAACCGATTTGACTCAGAGAATCGAAGATCCTTGACTGGGAGGTCACGCAGACTGAGGGAGAGAAGGGGGATATGCATCATTAGGTGAATATTGTGCCATGTGGCAATGTGTTATGGCACTTTCAGGTTGAGAAGTGGAGTGGCCCAAGTGCCACATGTCAAGCCAGGTGTCAGAGTTGGGTAAGGTCATGTGTCCTGAGCACCAACTCGAATTCCATGTAGGACTTTGCATAAGTGAGGCTAGGAGTGAGTTGACCGTTTCAGAGTACTACTCTGAAGGGTTCAGAGTATGACACCGAAAGGAGATCTGGCCGTTGATCGGAGTGTGTGCACGAAGAACGACAACTGTCGATTTAACGTGGACCCCCTTAAAATAGATCGATTTTAAAATATTAATAAATTTAAGATATATATATATATATATATATATATATATATATATATACTATTTAAAAAGTAGTATATAATTTTATAAATATAAATATTTTATTTATATTATTTTTTTATTTAATAAATATAAATATTTTATCTATATTATTTTTATTTTTAAATAATAAATTTAAATTTATTGTTTCAAAAAATTAAATTATTATAATATATTTGAGAGTGTAGGTTTTCATAGTTAGACATAATGTTGAGAATGTTTTTGGAAAAACACTATTAAGTACATACATACTACATACTATGGTCACCTACGTTTTCACCACCTTAAATACATACTACATGCATATCTCCTTAGATTTTAACAAGGAGGTTTTTTCACCACCTTAAATACATACTACATGTATATCTCCTTAGACTTTAACAAGGAGGTAAATTTTAAGGAGATATACATACCCTACACCCCTATGGATTTGAAATTGTGACCTCTTAGGAGGAAACAGATGTTCTTAACCATTAGGCCCACTCAAGTTGTATATTTTTATACACTCAACATCTTTAAAGGTTGAATTCAATAACTTATTTTCCAGTGAACTTCTCATCGTTATTAAGTAGGTGAGCATAATAATATATTTTTACACATTTAATATTTTAAACAATTCAAACCAAGAAATTATTTAATTAGTTACAAAACTTTAGATTAAAGTACATAATAATATATTTTTAGACACCTATTGACTTTATCAATTCAACCCAAGAACTTGTCTAACCAATCACAAGTTACGGGCCAACATATGCATAATAATAATAGTGAACATATCCCCACTACTTGTTTATTTATGCAACAAAAAAGCCAAGAATGTGCATTAAAGAGCATTGCATACACATTGAAAACAATTAGCATACCCCTGAAATTCAGGGAAGGGAACGTCGAACAACAAATTGTATATGTTGCAAAAGGGTTTTTATTAGGGAACGTCGAACATAATGCAAAGTGTATATGTTGCAAACAAATTTGAATTTTATTTTTTTAAACTATAATGGGTTGCACTCTTATTATTCACCTTCTTTCTATGCCCCTTTTAAAGTCCATATATTTCGTGGACGTAGTCTTCCATTTATAGATACCTAACTCCTCTTAAACTTAAAAAAAAACAATAGTCAAATCATAGTATAGGTGGTGAAAAGAGGTGAAAGGGTTTTTTCCAAAAAAAATCTTGGTTGACATGGTTTAATGATGAAGCCTTGTAGTCTCTTGTGATTAAACATCCACAAAAGCCCCACTTCAACATGTTTACACAATATGAAAAGCGACGATCCATCTATTTGGCTAATTAAAAGTTAGGTATTCAAAACATGTCAATGATGAAAAGTATTATATACATTTCTACAACATGGTAGCATCAATATGTCAATGATGAAGAATATTACATCCACTTGTACAACAAGGTAGCATAACTAAAGACGATGACACCCAACCATTTGTCAAGTGTGGTTGATCACAATTGCAAGTAGCCAATGCATATGTGTGAAAGACAGGTGAAAAACAAGGTTGCCAGAAAAAATAGAATTAACTAAAAAAACCAATGAAATCAATAAAATTTGAATCTAGCACAAAATCTACTCATCTTATAATGATGGCATGTTATGATTATATAAAAACAACTTTATGTAATTGAAGTTTCATTTCAAATTGAGTACCCAGTAGTATTTATTATTAAGAAAATCCCATGAAAAAAAAATTGAAATACAAATCTTTTCCATGAGATAATAACACACTACCCTCATTATTACAATATCTTCTTTGAGCAAATAGTATAGGTGAAAGTTGAGAATTGATACTAAATATCTTAAAGAAATAAAAAAAATTAAGTTGACCATGTGAAGATGGAATATGTTTATGGTGTATGAACTATCCTTATTTATGGAATGATGTGCATGACATAGTTAGTTGTTCATACCACAACTATATTATTATATTCTCAACACAAATAAAAGTATATCAAATGCCTCTATGCACTTTCCCTTGACATTTGTGAATCTATCGTGGGGTGCTTGGTGCTTTTTAATGTTCAACTCATCCACTTCCAATGATTGTTCCTTGTGTCAGGGGAGGAAACTACGAGAAGGGGGGGGGGTTCTTTTTGGCCCTAAAGGAACTTGAGAAGCTGAATTCTATTGGAATCTTGGCATCGCCTCGAACAACATGGAGGAAGCTTATGCGGTATATCAAGGAGTAAATATGGAAAAGCAAAGGCATATAACACAACTAAATATAGTGGGCGATTTCAAAAACACTATTCGGTATTTTTTCTCTGGATCCTCTCCCAAAGATATTGGATTGAAGGTATTAATTGAACATATTTATATCTCGTTGGAAAACCTCTATGTTCAGTTCTATCATGTCTTTCATAAAGATAATGCATTTTCTGATGAAATGGCCAAGAAAGCCATAGGATTATCCCCTGGTTCATTAGGAGTGTATGGAGATGTTCATTTTGAAACCCCTCCTTAATACTAGGGGCTGCCATTAGGAGTCGGGCCCGTTAAGGCTACGTGGAGGTTCCTATTCTTCCGCATGGAATTTTTATGCAATTGTTATCAATCCTATTGAAAAAATATTACTCCAACACCTAGGTGCTTTGTTATCTAGTGATTTCCTTACTGCAATCAGATTAGTAGGTCACAAAACAATAATACACTACTAAAATATTCAACTCAATATCATGCAGCGAACGCATAAACTAGGAAACCAAATCAAGCACACATGAACACCAGAATTTTTGGGTAAATAACCCTTGAAAAACCCCGGAGGGAAAACCAATGCTGCGAATGATTTTATTATGCTAAAATAAAGGTTCCCATAATAGGGATAATGGACCACTGAGAGAAATATAATTGCAGACTAACCTGGCAAGGTCTAACCTGTTGTAAAACAAATTTTGGCACATTTTTCTAGAAATCCATGACTGTCTCTTCAATGATCCGTGGATATCCGCGACTTGCCCCACTATGACCCACAGATGTCCACGACTGTTTACACTGTGACCTGCGGATATGTACGAAAAGTCCGTTCGAAAATCTCTGTACGGTCCGACTCTTTCCCGTGGCTTTCTTCTACTGAAAATCACCTGCGTATGCCTCTGTTCTCTCTTCTCCTTGAGCTGTATGATCTCTAGATGAAAGTCCTTCTTCACCTATCTAATATCTTGAACCACAATCCTTCATGATCCAATACTCTGTTTGTTGACTCTCACAACACAACTCCTGTCAAGTATCAACAAAAGTCCTTCTTTGCTTCTACAATCTCTAATGGCTCCACACTAGCAAAAGTGCTTCTTTGATATCTCTGTGTGAATGTTTCTTCCTCCTTCACCTAGTCTTGCTTTTATAATCATGAGTTACAATCTATTTCTAATCTCCAAAGTGATCTATGGTTGAGATACTTCTGACACTCACTTGAGATTTAGATTACATGTTGCTTACTAAGTGCTTTTAGGATGTTTCTTAAATAACTCAATTAACTAATTACATAATTAATTAATAAAAACAATTTAATTTAATAATTCATTTAATTAATGACATTTAAAAAAAAGTATTCCAATCTGGAAGCCAGATATCCTGCATGCTTCTCCCCTTCACCACTTGCTACTCGAATGCCCACATCCTCTGGAGGGGCCTCGCCCCCCCCAACCTCCTCCCCCCCTCTCCCTTGATGTAGCCTCCTTATCCTCCCTTATTGCTACCCTTCCTAATAAGGAAAAGCACGCCCCTTCGAAGTTCATCAATAAGCTCGATAAAATTCCCCAAGTCCAGATCCAAGGAAGCTCCAGAACTCTCGCCCTAAAATTTGAAGATCATGCTCTCATTGGCCAATTCACTGGAATATGGTCATTGTTGAGAGAAATGGAGATTTGGATTGAAAATAACTGGAAGCCCCATTTGAAATGTAACCTCTCTCATTTTCTTTGTGGAAGGGTTTTTTTCTCTTTTTTATTCGAAGAAAAACCACACCGAGACCTCATCTTTAGAAGTGGCCCATATTTCATGGGCTCAAGAGGTATGTACCTTAATAGTTGGACCCCATATTTCAGTCCAGAAAATGAAATTCCCAATGTCGTTCATGTCTAGTTTCACCTACCTTTCCTTCCCCTTCATTGCTGCAATCATGAAATGATTCACAGTATAGGAAACACCCTAGGAAAATTTATAGATAGAGTTGAACCAAAAGACGGTCTCCAAGCTTGTGCATGGATTTTTGTGGAAGTTGACCTTAAAAAAGGACTTCCTGAAGTTGTAAGTATCACTCTGGACAAATGGAATTATTTGCAACAAGTTGACTATGAACATTTACCCTTCAAATGAAAAGTGTGTAATGAATATGGACATTTCGCAAAAAACAATCCAAAATCTCCTCCTGAAGTTCCTCCTGAAGAGACAGAGCAATGGAAACAACCCAAAAGGAAAATACATCCTCAACAGGGAGCAAACCTCAAAGCCCCTTCTTTTCCCCCCTCTTCCTCTGCTCCTGATCCGTCTCAAGACCTAGATCCCCCCATCTACCCGAAACTCACAAAATAATTCTTGAAGATCCACCTCCCTCACTTCCCTAATCCATCCCTCCTCTTGATCCTTCTGCAAACCCCTCCTCCCCCCCCCCTCTCCCCTGATTCTCCCTTCCCATCCCGAAGAAGGAGAAGCAAAATAAATTTCATAGGACGGCTCAGAATCAGACTCCCACACCTCCCCGATCAAGAAAGTAGGATGGAAATCCAACTTGCAAAAGCGTGAAGCAACAACCAGAAAAGAGATCGAACTGGGAAAACAAACAACTTTAGACATACATACCAAGAAAGAAACAAGACATACAAGAAATCAAGGTGGACCCAACCCCCACAAAGGGGGAAATTACAAGTCGTCTAAATGATAAAAGACATCTCCTGGAATTGCAGGGGACCAGGGATACGTCACAATCTCTTATTGATACACGACCTAATTAAGGCAAAAAACCCACAAGTCCTTCTTCTCTAGAAGACAAAAATGAAGGACGTTGACATCCTTCAAGAAAGAAATTACATCTGACACACATGAAAAGGAGTAGCAATAAGCTCAAGAGGAGCCTCGATAGGCATCTGTACTCTTTGAAATCCAAGAAATTTCATCTTGCAAAGCTAGCAGTCCACGACCCATTAGATTCAAACAACTCTGGTTCACCATCCTACTGGTAATACCTTTTCTATTTTTAATGTGTACATTCCTTCCATCTACCATAAAAAAATAGACTGCTATAACTCTCTTCAAGATTTATGTGATCATTTTGACCACAAAGATCTCATATTTGCAGGAGATTTCAACACCATTCTTTACCCTAAAGAAAAAAAAATGTGGCTTTCTAGTCATAGACCCCTCAAGAGAACACTTCGATGATATTATTTCCTCTTTCAATCTCATGGACATTAAACCTGCCAATAAACATTTTACTTGGTCTAATAGACACGTGGGATTGGGCCACATTACTTCCCACCTGGATCGCTTCCTTCTCAACACCTCTTTCCTTGATGACTCCCTATCCCCCTCCTCCCGTATCCTCCCTTGGTATAGCTCAGATCATCACCCCATCTCTCTTTGTCTCTCTCCCCTCTGAAAAATTTGGTCCCATATTCTTTATATTCAATCCTCTATGGATCTATGATCCTTCCTTCTTTGAGACTGTCTCCTCTACTTGGAACTGTTGGATAAAGGGATCTCCAAACTTCATTTGGGAACATAAACTCAAAAGAACAAATAAATTCCTTAAAGAATGGTCTAAATCCAAAAATGAAAACGATTTAGATAACAAAAATAATAAAATTAGGGCGATGGAAGAAACCAGAAGGAAAATGGAAAAAGAAGCAATCACCCACTCTCTCCTCATTAAGGAACATCAATATTTCATAGATTATCAAAAAATTGTGCACACAATGGAGGATCAAATCAAGAAGTCTATGGTTCAAAGCAGGGGATCGAAACACCAAATATTTTCAAAGGCAGGCCAAAGCTAGACTCTAGAGAAATAAATTATTTGAGATCACTACAGAGGATGGGACCAAAATAAACGATTTCCGCCAAATCCAAGAGGAAGCAAAAAGACACTTTGAGAACCTTCTAACTGAGGAAGGGAATGTCAACCTCAACATTCATGAAGAACTGCTAAAAACATTTTGAAAATTATTGAGCAAGAAGATAACATCAGGCTGAACCAAGAACTCACAGAAAAAGAACTCCATGAGGACCTATTTCAATTACATCGAGACAAATCCCCTAGAATTGACGGTTTCAGTGCCCACTTCTTTCAATATAATCAAGACAGACCTCCTGCAAATGATAAAGTATGTCCAGAAATATGCAAAAGTTGTTGGCAACACAAGCACCACTTTCCTATATCTCATCCCAAAGGAATCAAACCCCTCCTACTTCTCCATATTTAGACCCATTTCCCTTTGTAATGTCTCCTACAAACTTATCTCTAAAATCCTAGCCAATCATCTCAAACCTCTTCTCCATAAGCTCATTTTCCCCAACCAAAATGGTTTTTTTGAGAAAAGGCAAATGATTGATAACATCAATCTAGTATAGGAAGAAATTCATTCAAGATGGAAGTTAGGGGATCAAGGTACGATAATTAAAATATACATGGAAAATTCTTTTGACAGGGTCATACATAGCTTCATGTTTGTTGTTTTAACAAGGTTTGGCTTCAACCCAAAAATACTCTCATGGATCTCTACTTGTATCTCAAATCTTTGGATTTCCCCGCTGATAAATGGTAAGCCTAATGGGTTCTTCAAGAGGTCTCGAGGATTGCATCAGGGATTCTCTTTATCCCCCCTCCTCTACATATTAATGGAAGAATCCTTGGGAAGGCAACTTGAAAGAGATCGCCTCAACAAAGAAATCCCTGGTATAAAAATAGCACGTGGTGAAAAAAAAAATCACTCGCAATTTGCTGATGATACCCTCCTAATTGGTGGGGCTTCTATCACCATAGTGAAAAGATTAAAAAATACTCTGGAAAATTTCACCCACACCTCAGGGGGACTCATCAACAGTGCCAAATCCCATATCTATACTTGGAACTCCTCTCCAAGAGAAACCCAAACCATCGCCAATATTTTCCGTTTCCCCCTCATTAAAAAATGGAAAACTTTCAAATATCTTGGCATTCCCATTTGCCTCAATTCCCTCCCTAGTTCCACTTGGAACCAAATTCTGGATAAAATCAAGATCAAATTTAATCAATGGGGCTCCTTCTAGTTCAATATGACAGGTCGATTTGTTCTTCTAAAATATGTGCTCTCTGCTCACCCTATCTTTCAATTCTCTACCCTTTCTCCTCAAAGCATCAAAAACTCCATCTCTAGATATTTGAGACTCTTTCTCTGGGAAGGGGGAAATAATGATACTAAAAAGTTCCATCTTGTTAATTGGAACACAATAGAAAATCCTAAAGTTAATGAAGGACTGGGCATCAAAGATCCAAATCTTTGCAACCTGGCTCTTGGCTGAAATTTTTTATGGAGTCTAATGACTAGAAATTCATAATGGTGGAAAACAATTCTATTGAAAAAATACTTAGCAAGGGGAAGACTCAGGTGCTTCAATCCTCAACACTGCACTAGGAGAGGATCTCCCATTTGGAATATTCTCTCAGCCTCCATCCCTCTTGTTCAAAGTCAGCTCACCTGGATACCAGGAAATGGGAAAAGGATTATGATCAGGATGAATAACATTATGGGAAACCCACTGATTTGGCAACATATTCGACTTCGACCTATTCTCATTTGGTTAAATTTGCAGGGTATTAAATATATCTTTGACATATTTGATTGGAACAATGAATCAGGGTAATGGATTGGATGGAAACTCCAAAATATCCTAGTAAATCTCCAGGAAGAGGCCTAATTTTTAAAACTCCTCTTGCATGGTTGTGCTCCCATTCACATTCTCTTTAAATATAGAAGAGGTTGGGGCAATAAAAATTAATCTGTCAAGCATGGGTACAACTTCCTTTTATCTCAGGAGGGTCTACCTCCTCAGGAGAAGATCTGGAAAAACATTTGGAATACGAACAATCCTCCTAAGATAAACTTCTTTAGTTGGCTCCTTACTCATGACAAGCTCCTCACTGGGGAAATATTCTCAAAAGAAATTTAAACGACCCTTTTAGATGAGAACTGTGCTGCAGTTCCCCAAAAACCTCTCAACACCTCTTCCTTCAATGCCCCTATTCAAAATTAGTTTGGAAGGCTGCCCTCCAGAATCTACATCACAAAATTCGATGTCCTTCTCATCCTAAAAATCTCTTCAATTGTTGGAAAGCTTCCTATAGAGGCTCTATCCTTAAAAAAACTTTTTTCAACTCTCTTTTCAAATCCCTCCCTAAGTATATATGTTGGAAAATATGGATTTCCCGTAATCGAGCTATCTTCTCCAACCTCCGCCCTCCCCCTGAACTTGTTGCCAAGAAATCCCTAACCCTCCTCACAGAGTTCTTCCTCTCTAAGTCAAAACCTCTCAATACCCCCTCCCTTACTGATGAGGAAACCTCATGGTTAATTTTATTTTTCCCCTATGTTCCCCTTACCCCTTCTATCCCTTCCTCTTTGCCCAGATCTTCTTGGCAACTTTCTCGAGGTCATAGGAGCGGGAGGGGTCATTATTTTCCCACGAGGAAACAAAGTCCTCTCTTTTCATTGGAGTTTGGGAATAGCTTCAAATAATCAAGAAGAATCTTATTCTCTGTTACAGGGTCTCCTTCTTGAAAATAAAATGAACATCCACTCACTCTAAGTCATCGCAGACTCCAAACTAATCATCAACCACTCACGAAAAGGAACTCACCCAACAAATATCTATCTCAAATCCATATCCCATCGTATCTTCTTAGCCTCCCAATCCTTCCATAATCTAATCTACTTCCACATATTTAGACACAATAACAAGGAAAATGATGAGTAAGCAAACCTAGCCATAGCTAAGGAGTCGGGTATGTTGTATGTTAATAATCTTTTCTCTCTCATCCCTATCCCTTGACGTTGATGTTGAATTTTCTCTTGCTCTCCATCCCCGCTTTGTGGTATGGGGCCACCTCGCTCCTCCATCTCGGCATCTGTCCTTCGATCCTCCTGTCGTGTGCCTCCCCTTTGAATCACCTCGACACTTCACCAACTAATTCCACCCTCCCCTCCTTCTTAACTCCCCTCAGGTGTGGAATTCCTCTCACTGGCCTGCCCCCTGATTCCTTCACCTTTTCACTCTATATCTAGACTTGGATCCCTCTCTTCTCATTTGATTTGACTTCACCTTGGTACTCTACTTCCTCTCTGGGCATTAACAACCACATTTTAGTTATCAGATCAATCTATCTCAACTTGTGCACACATCCTCTCAACGTTACACCAAATCGCCTCCTATACTTCACAGGGATATGAATAACTCTTATTTTACAACCACTCTCATGCTCCAAGAGATCACCGTGTGCATTTCCAATATTGTCTGGGAAGACGCCTTCTCATCCTCCAAAGACATCAGTCTCTTCCTTCTTCTCCTAGAATATGTTTGCGATTCCAGGAGTACGAGGTGGAATCAGATAGGACGATGAGAAATCACAAATGAGGATCACGATGATCTGGTTAACACAGTCCAAAATCTGTAAATTCAACTCAGAGGTTTAGCAACATGGGTTTTGTCTATCATGGAAATAACCATTCAACAAATGAATGACCAACAGAGGATGCACGATGAATGTGAATCCCTCAGATAGCAGCGTGCAGACCTACAATTTGTTGTTGGACCGACTTCCCCTTCAACTTATCCTTCTGCTTCTCCAACCATCTCTGATGAAGCTTCTTCTCTAGGGCCCAGGAACCAGACCTTGGAATTAAATGTCTCTCTGTAGAAGACAGAATATGAGGAACCCGACAGTTAGGATGTGCACAATATTTTTGAGTAAATGCCATTCCTTTTTGTTTATGTATTAGGCTCTTTTTGTAGAATTTACTCTGTTAAAGAAAATGTAGACAAGAACAATTCAAAAAATATCTCTTATAGCACATCCCTAACTCCTGTATGGAGAATGTGGGGGAAACCAATTTTTTTTTTAATTCTCTTCTAGACTTATGCTGTATACTCTCTGTGTTTCCACACAACTTTTTAATACATATTTTTTCCCGGTCTCTGTTAAAAAATAAAAATAATTCCTTTAATTAAAGTAAATTCAAGAATAGAAGGATTTGGACGATTTCCACACGTCTAGACACATATAACTTTGTGGAAATATCTGTCTGATTCTACCACTAGCATCAACACTCCCTCTTAGCAAGGAAGGTATTTCTCGAAGATCCCCCTGGAACTGGTTCTGCCTTTGACTTTGGCACAATGTCACACACATCATCCTTCATACTGGAATTCCTCCAACCCTGTTGGTTAGATGCTCCCTAAATACTAGAAGTCTCATAATCGATGACGCTACATATCAATGCCATGAAGTTTGAAAACTTCATCAAAGGTATGCTCTCCCTCAATGTGCTCCTAGAAGCTTCCTTCTCTTGAGCATCCACCAATTTCATCTCGTACCAACTCGATCTCCTGACAGAAATGGAAGGGGATAACTCCCTCTTCCCCTCTGAAGGTTCACTCCCCACACTGAAAGTCTATGAACTCTATTGATCCTTTGACTTCTCACCCTTCAGAGCCTCTTGCTCCTCATACTTTGTCACTAACATCAATCCATGATCCAAGATCCCCTTGGACCCTCTTACATGTTGGCCTTGCAACTTGTATAACCCGCCCTTGTATAACTTGTATAACTTGTATAACATATGAGTACTTTCTAATGTAGGAACATCTTTTCGACTCAACAGATGCGTTAACAAATCAACACGTCAACACACATTTGGATATAGGGAGAGGCACCGACCCTCTCGTTTTCAAAATTTGAATTATAAAATTAAGTTAGTTTATGTGTAAGGTCAATAAATTCCAAAGCCATTCCTTTGGACAGGTGTGGATGGGTTCATCGAAATAATGATCTGTAAGAAGGTCTAGATCCATGTCAGGTCTGGATCTCTGTTCAATGTAATGAGTCATAGGGTTAAGGTGTCTTAAGAGAAATGTTGATGGCACTAAGGCTGTGGAGAGGATAAGCTCATAGAGCCCTCTTTTGTAAAAAAAGAGAGATCTTTTGTATAGAGATGATTTTTTTTTTATTAGATTAGAAGAGATAGGAAGTAGAGAGGAGAGTGAGACTTTGTTGCAGTCCGAGCTATTGTACACAGTTGTAAACAAACATTGATATTAATACAAAGAAAGGGAATTGTTCCTGCATATGATGTCTATTTATGTTATTTGTGCTCTTTGAATGATATCTGTATATGTTCATATATGTTGTAGATGTATATCTTAGTTTTCATATGTAGGATTAAGATAAACTTATTAATATTTGAGAGTTGTTGAGTTATTTCTGGGTTCTTTAGGCTATGAAAGGAGTGCACGACAAAGTGTTGAGAAATTTGTGAGCTGGTGCAAAGAGCGCACATCTGAGTTTTGTGTTGAATTCAGGAAGAACGTGCCAGGAGGGCACACTAGAAGAATTATATACTCAAGAAGGAGTCTTAAGGTTGCTGAATACCTTGAAGGAAAATATGTACAGGAGATAGCACAATCAGAGTTATTAAATACTTTGTTTGCTTTGCAAGATGTGCATTGCGTAGGATAAAGGGAGTTAGTCGAAAATAAATTTCCTTTTAGAAGTTTCAAAACCTAGAAGGAAATCAAGAGTGAAATCAAGTGTCAAAGCAAGGCTTGTTTCAAGTCTCAAGCTCAAAAGGGATAACACTTTTTAGAAGTGTTGACGATATCCAAGAGTCGGACTTGTAGGAGGAGCACATGTTCAAAAACTTTGAATACTGATAAATCTTCTAAGTCAGAAAAAATCAGAAGCTCGGGAGGAGGAGTGACAGTGGTCGTTGGATCATAGAGAAAAGGATCAACAACCGTATGGTCTGTGTAAGGTGCATGAGCCTTAATGCTTCACATGCACATGATAGAGAACCTATCAAGGTTTGAGACTTGATATTTTTGAATCCCGAAGAGCCGGAAATCCGAAGTGAAATCTCAGTCGTTTGATCATCCGAAGCAGACCTGAGCCGTAAGATCGACCAAGTGAACCTGAGCCATCAGATATCGTAAGCTCAAGAGGAGGCAAGATTGAAACTTGAGATTCCTGAAGAACAAAGAGTCAGAGAGCCGAAGTCCATCTGGACCGTTAGATCCAGAAGGGTACGTGTCGATGGGTCGTGAGATCCAGAGGAAGCCAAAGGTGAAAGGTTGAAATATCTGAATCCCGAATAGTTTAAGAGCCGAGAGTCATTGATCTGCAAGGGGACACTTGTCAACAGATCGCGAGCTTCGGGTAAAGTGTAGTGGGGTTTTAGTTGAGATCTGAAATTTCCAAATCCTGAAGATCTGAGGTAAATCTGGACCGCCAGATATAGAGGAGACATGGCATGAATCCGTGGACTTGGGGTAATGTCCTGAAGTGATTCGTAGCCGTCGAATCTAAGAGAGACGTGGCATAAATCCATGCACTCTGGGTAAAGACCCAAAGTAATCCTTGATCGTCAGATCAAGAGGACACACATCAGTGGATTATAGCCTTCGAATAAAAGGCATTGGGAAGAAGGGTGAAGTTTGAGATTTGAGATATCAGAAGTCCGAAGACCCAGAGGATATCTCGAATGTTGATCGAGAAGATGGTTGCAGGACCATTGATCCAAGTTGAAATGTCAAGAACCCGAAGTGAAGGCATGATCTTTGATTGGAGGACAGGTGTCTGCAGATCGTCAACTCCGGAAGATTGATGTATGAAGGAAAGCAAGGTTTGAGATTTCAAAAGTCCGAAGTCTAGAATTGCGAAGGAGATCGCAGCCGTTGATTTAAGAGGGACATATCTGGTCCATAGATTTGAAAGGAGAAGATCTGAACTGTCAGTTCGAGCAGTATCTTCAAGATCGCGAGATCGATGATCTCGTAGCATTGCCGAGACAGGAGTTGCACGGAATTTAAAACATTGAGGGCGGGTTGCAATCCATACCATGGTTTTTCGAAGAGGACACGTGGAAGCTCGAAGATAATTGTAGGCTAAAAAGTGGGTTGATCCCAAACCGCTTTTGGTTGTGACCGCAATCGCATGGTTGTTGGTTGTGGAGCCTGATTATCTTCCTGATTTAGAGGTCCTTTCTTTTAGCCGTGTTTATACCCCATGAATTATTTACACCCCATAAGTATGTACACTCTTCCACGCAGGGGAGTGTAGAGGGGGGGTACCCCCTCTGCGGGGTCTGGGGGCGAAGCCCCCGAAGAAAAAATTGCCTTGTAAAAGTATATTGCAATTTCATTGTAAATATGGACCGTTCTTTATAAGGTCGCAGATCTAACGGTAGAGATTATGTTAGGGTTTTTTTCCCTAGAAGGCAACCCT
>ML823664.1:69288-101639 GCA_009831015.1 Picea engelmannii
GTGTTTAGATACAAAAGGGGACCGTTAAGGTTCCAGAGAGTCATTTGACTCAAGAATTGGAGATCCTTTGACCGAGAGGTCATGTATCCCTACGGGGGAGTAGGGGCGGATGCATCACTTTCCCTCTCTAAAAAGTAACTGAAAAACCCATGTCCTCCAAAACTGAGACTTAGAGCAAGTTCTTCTTCAATTTTGGTACATACAACACATATTCCACCTCTAGAAAACCCCCTGACTCGAGATGGAACCTGACCATCCCAAATTATTCTACACCACACTTGGAATGAGTGTCAAGCTCCACATGTAAGCTCGAGTCCATCTCTGACCAACTGATGAACAACTCATGTTTCCCCACCATGTGACAGGAAGCACCATTGTCCAAGTACCACACACTCCTTTAGTAGGTGCTGGTAGAGAGGCATGTGTACATTGAGAATTCCTTCTCAAAATTTGTTGCAGACTCATCTAGTTATGTATCTGTTGATGTTAGTTTCTACATCTTCTCTTGCCTCTTCTTCTCTAGACACTGTGATTCATAGTGCCCAAACTTGTGGCACGTGAAGCACTTGATTTTACTCAAGTCCTTCTTTCTTTACTATGAGGTTGAATCCTCATTGTTACCTTGATTTCTGGAACCATTTCCTTTTCCCTTCCTTGTCTTATTGACAAGGTCCAGGTTCTCCTCCTCTTCATATTCTTGCTTGCCACTCTTAGAATCCTCCCGAGTCTCTTCTTGGATGTAATAATCCCAAATTCTATGGCAATCTGGGATATTCTCCCAGACACAAACTGCTTTGACAAATGGTTCCCATGAATTCGGAAGACCATTCAATGCCTTGTTCATGAGCTCTGCATCCTCTGTTTTCTCCCCTATGGTTGCAAGTTGATCACTCACCTATGTGATCTTCATAATATATCTGGTAACATTTTGATCCAGATGGATGTTGGTGGCCTTCCACCTATTCCAACTGGCTCATTTTGGCAGTTTTCCAGTTTGGCAGTTTTTTCTGTAGTTTCCGGGTCCTTGACTTGTGGGGTCATTTTGAGGCCCTAAACATCATTTTTTAGGGCTTGCCATAGTCAAAATGACCTTTGATAGATAGTAGAAAAATGTGTAGTCCTTGGATAGACCTTTCTAATAGGCTATCATGTGCCTAAAAAAAAGATCATATGCAAAAGTTATGACCCCGAGAAGTTGATGTACTAACTTACCCAAACGAGGCCCACATGAATTTTGGCACTTCATCTCATAGGGTTAGGTTTTTTGGATGTATAGGGTTTTTGACATTCTTGTTTATTGTAAAAAGGCATTCAGAGCCTCATTGTAATCATCTTCTTTCGAATGAGCGCAACCTTCACATCTCTTCTCAGAGATAAGCCGCCACCATTCTAGCAAGCTTGTTTCCACTGCATTTTACAGTTTCATCTTATTTCCTTATTTAATAGAAACCAATTTTACTGTATATCTGTTATTTTTTGTTAATAATCTTTTGATAATAATATGTATTCATTTCGTTTTGCAAATATATTTTGGATCAAATTTTCTTATCTAGACATCTAAACTGATCAGAGTTTATTCCTTTAAATCATCTTCCTATTCATGTTCTTTCTCTACAATAAACTTGCCAAGGAATCAAACATCTCTTTGGATGTATTAATCTCATTTAGGTGAGGGATTAGATGATCCTTCACAAAATCTAGGAGGACTCTTTCTTCTTTAATCTCCTTCTTGTTGTGAGCATCTAAAGATGTCAGATCTATTAGTGGAGTAACAACTTTATCTACTAACTCCCAAAGTCATACTCCTTCAACTCCAAAGTAAATCTTACTTTCCAAGATAGGAATTTGGATGCTCTATCCAATTTGTCTTCAAATCTCAATGGTGCTGCTACCATCCCTAAGACTTAATAAAATTCCCCAGAAATAAACCGTTGTTAGAAAACTTCCCCTATACTGATCTAGCTTCCCTTAAGAGCATGGGCTCTTATACCATGTTGAAAAAATATTACTCCAACACCTAGGTACTTTTTTATCTAGTGATTTACTTAATGCAATCAAATTAGCAGCTCACAAAACAATAATACAATACTGACATATTCAACTCAACATCATGCATCAAAATAATAAACTAGGAAACCAAATCAAGCACACATGAACACTAGAATTTTTGGGTAAATACCCTTTGAAAAACCCCGGTGGGAAAACCAATGCTAAGAATGATTTATTATGCTAAAATTAGGGCTCCCATAACAAGGATAGTGGCCCACTGAGAGAAATACAATTGTAGACTAACTTGGCAAGGTCTAACCTGTTGTATAACCAATTCTGACACACTTTTCTAGAAATACATGACTATCTCTTGAGTGACCCATGCATATCCACAACTTTCCCCAATGTGACACACATATGTCCACAACTGTCTACACCGTGACCCGTGGATATGTACGAAAAGTCCATACGACAAGATTTGTACCATCTTACTCTTTCCTATGGATTTATTCTACTGAAACCCACCTGCATATGCCTCTGTTCTCTCTTCTCCTTGACCTGTATGATGTCTAGATGAAAGTCCTTCTTCACCTATCTAAGATCCTAAACCACAGTACTTCATGATCCAATACTCTATGTGTTGATTCTATCAACACAACTCCTGTCAAGTATTAGCAAAAGTCATTTGGTTCTACACTCTTGAATGAATCCACATTAGAAAAAGTCCTTCTTTGCTATCTTTGTGTGAATGTGTCTTCCTCCTTCTCCTAGCCTTGCTTTTATAATCATGATTTACAATCTATTTATAATCTCCAAAGTGATCAATGGTTGTTATTACTTCTCACAGTCACTTGAGATTTAGATTACATGTTGCATGCTAAGTACTTTTAGCATGTTTCTTAAATAACTCAATTAACTAATTACATAATTAATTAATAAAACAATTTACTATAACAATTCCTTTAATTAAATTAAATTCAAGAGTAGAAGGATTTGGACGATTTCCACACATCTAGACATCTAGACATGTGTGGAAATACCTATCCGATGCTACCACTAACATCAACAAATCCATCTTATCAGGATGGACAAGGCAAGGAAATAAAATAATGTATTGATTGTGATGGGAAGCTCGAGTTGTGGGCGGAAGAAGAGATTTGGGTCGATGGTACATGCTCTATACAATTTCATTACAAGCACGATGGAAATGACTCAGGATGGGAAAGTCAGAATTATAAAAATGCAAGGTAAGGGAGGGTAAGTATAGTTCTAGATGGTTAATTTGGGCCAAGTTGTCATCCTGATGGATATCTCGAATGGCCATCTCATGGGAGTTTATTTGCACAAGGATTTCTAGGTACGGAGTTCATGCATAATTTTATTGAGGTTGAATGGTGATGCTATTAAATTCATAGATGAGGTCTTGGTGGTGGTATCCCATTCTGGTCTTTTGTTGGATCAATCTGTTGGTCATCTGGGATGTTTCCTTTATGTTGTGTCGGGGTTTGAAATGAGTGGCTTTCCTGGTATTTTTTCTGCTTCTGGTGCAGACCCAGTTAAATTTCTTTCCTTTCGATTGTGGTGTCACAACGTATTAGAAATTTGGGGAGGGTGGTGGAATATGGCAAGCCAGGATAATGAGGTTAATGAAGAGGAGGAGTGGGAAATGTAGAATAGTGAATTTATGGAACACGAATGTCTGATCATACAGGTTAGTTCACTCATCTCCACAATCACATTCACTTTGGATAGTTTAGATCAACACCGGTTCTTGATTGGGAAATATAAGATGAGGTTATTTTATCCGCAGTCGACTCGAAACAATGCAGATCCAACTTGAGTAGAGGGACCAAGTGCTTAGGTATTCATCTTCAGGGGAGTATAATGGAGGCACGATAGTTATAGAGGAGGCATCACTACCATATTTAAATGAACCAATGGAGCCAATGAAATTTCATGACATAACATATGCAGACAACACCACAACCAACAAAGATATAGGTCATGATCCAACAAGTCATGTCTAATTATGTTTTGTTTCTGAATATATATTAATAGTATATACTACGGAGTATACTCTGTCAATTTTTGTAATAGGGATAGAATCTGGAGATTTGATAAAGTTAGGAAAGGCATATGGTTGCTAGTAGAAGTGGTAGCGGGGACTATGCTAGACTTATGTGTTGAACTTGGTCTTTTTTGTATCCAATGGTTTCGATCGCGACCTTTTTAATGAATTAAATCTTCCATCTTTTGTTGAAAAAAAATGGTTTTTCCTTGTGCAATAGTGCTACGTAAGCTACTATGTTGCATCATGTTGCAATCAATGTAAAAGTGTATCTTTATTGTACTATAGAGGTTTTTGGGTTTCTCGATTTTGAGGCATTCGAAGGATGTGCCACTCCCTTGCATCTTGTTGCAAGAAGCACAAAAATTTAGCTTTATAATATTGTAGAGGTTGTTGGGTTTCTTGGTTTTGAGGCATCTAGAGGATGTGCCACTCCCTTACATCCTATTGCAAGAAGCACACAAGTTTATCTTGACCACTCTATAGAGGATGTTGGGTTTGTAGGTTTTGAGGTATGTGAAGGATTTGCGAGTTGTGTTGATAATGAAAATCATATAAGTGTATTCGATGACATACATCAACAACCTTGATAAGTTATCTTTGGTGAGTTCCTGCTATATACATGTCATCATCGTTGTTTATATATTTCTCTTATATATATTTGTTTGATGGGAGGAAATCAAGAAAATTGCCCAATCCTTGATTGGAAAAAGAATTATAACATCATATTCAGAGTATCTCGGGGACTTATTTACCCTCACATCATTCTTCGATATATCAAGGATGGAAAAATGTTGCCAAATGAAAAATTTAATCTCAAAATTCTAGAAATTGAAATGGCGTCGTGGAATTTTTATTATAATAAGTATGCCATTTTCAATCATATGTCATTAAATTTCTTATAGCTAAAAGCTAGTTGAAAAATCAATTTTTGCGGCTTGAGATTATTCAACTGAGAGGTCATAATCTCACTTAAAACCTATGAATTATTCACCCTTGGTTGTTAGTTAGATCATGATTTCATTTAGATATATATTACCTTAATTTTGTTGAACAAACTAGCCTTTTTAGTCATAGATAATTTTAGGGGTGAAATTAGGGGGTTTGTAATTTTAGGTGGGCAAATTATTTGCAAAGAGGGGTTTAAATATACATAGCCGCATATTTATTTTTTAAAATTATATGTAAAACCCTTATCCCATGGGAATTTGTGAAGGGAGAGTAGCGAAATCCATTTCACCTCCTGAAATTCAAACTAGCTCCTCCCATTCGCCTTGATTTTATGGGAATGACAGCCAATTAGAGGTATTTCACCCTGATTTTATAAGAATGGAAGTCACATGGAGGTATTTCACCATGTGGAAATATATTCCTATTTTTATGGCATATATTTCACCCAGATTTGTTGGATTGGTGATTTTTCTGGTAGCTATTTAGCCCACGTTTCATGGAATTGATCTTTGATAGCAAGAGTAAGTTTTCATTTCCTAAATTTATATCATGCATCCAAGGTGATAGTCGATGGAGTTTTAAGTTGGTATGTTTATGCAAAACAATAAATACATATTCTTGTATGCCCATGAAATGCAGGGATTTGAATGCAAAGATATAGATATGGGTTGCACATAGTCATTGGATTTTTATTTTAATGTATGAATTTTAGCTCCAACGATGTATTTTGTCTCAAAATGAACTTTTGTTCATGTTTGATATTTAATGTGTATCTACCTTTGTTTTGGAGGGGATAACAAACATATCCTATAGATTAATAAGACAATACCCTCGTTTCGAATAATTTACTCATGGCTTGTTAATATGACACTCTTTATTTATTTTTCTTTAGTTGGCTATATTGAAGGTTGTAATTAATATAATGTTGTTGTGGAATTACTTCCATGTTTTGGGGTTTTCTTGTTTTTATGGATTGAGTTGGGAATTTGCCAATTTTACTTCTCGTTGGATTAAGTTATAATTTGCCTCCCATTTGTTGCATTTTAACCTCCGTATGATATTGTATCAATACTTAAACCATATTCTATGTTTGTGCACTTGTGTCCAACCTCGTTATTCTTATTTGAGATGTAAGGTTAATTCCATTTTTTTTCACTGTGATTGTTTGGACATGCATATAAAGAATTTGGTGTTTTAACATTTGATCATGTGTACAACTTTAAAAATTCTCTCCATGAGTATATGTGTATGTAGATGGGAAAAAACATTGTAAATCAACATTGGGTTGAGTAATATTCCTAGAAATACCAACAATTCACTAGTATTCACAGAATGTGCCAGTTCTTTTTTCTTTTGAGCATTCATTTTTATTGGGTTCAAGCTTCCTTTTTTCTTATTAGTTCACATTGTAGTTTCAACTCTTATAGATGATTTGGTATCAATTACTATCATTTTTTTTCCTAAGAAAAATGGCTCTGATGATTTGAAGATTAATCATTTCCCTTCTACTTTGTCGATTACTTGACATGATTTATTTGGTGGATACCTTTCTTTCTTCTAAACAAGAGTGCTGCGTTCTATAAGTTTGTAAATTTGGAGTAGTACATGATTTTAGAATTGTGTCATACCCATACATAAAAGTAGTGCCATATTCCACTGATTAGGGTCCCTATCAATGCCCTAGACCACATGACAAATTCATTCTCACCTTTTCCAAGACAATGAGGGAACTTTAAAAATAATTTTGATATTTGAACAATAATATGCCAGAACTTACTAAACCGTATGTTAAAGGAGCCATCCATATTCAAACAATAGACAGTTAACTAAGACCATTATTTAATCCATTATTCTACTCAAACTTGAGCCTTTTGTAATTGCTTGAGAGACTTGTCATGCCAATTTTGTCAGGGAAGAAGTAAAGTACTTTTTTTATTTTCAATTTTTGGATTAACATTTTCTTTAAATCATGAAAAATGTTATTCCCTTTTATTTTATGTATGCATAGTAAACGTACACCTTATATTGTGAGATTCAGAATGTTATTTTCTATGGATTTAGTGAACGTTGCTACTGTAATTTTCATTACTAGATTCTAATGCCATACCGATTATATTGTGTTAATCAATCTTCTAATTCCTTGGGCATGGAATCATAAGCTATATTTTCCAACCAAATTTCAAGTTGATATTAGAGGCACAACAAATGTAATATGTACCAATAGGGCACATTATCTAATCTATCACTACATTAGTGAACTAGGGAATTGAAAGAAAAGTTGTTTGCAAATTGCTCTTTCATAGATTTCTTGGTGGAGCTGGGTAAATAAATTTCCCTTATTAGATTGTAATTTTAACCCGGTGCATTAAATATGAAGAAATTTAAAAAATGGTACTATAGGCTCTATGTCCAATGGATCTAAACAAGGTGTAGATAGTATTAAGGAAGAATCTAGAAATAAAAAAGCATTGACTTTAATTCCACCAAACTGAATGTTATGTTGTATAAGAGAAATGAATTTTGGGCTATGAAGATATAGATTTCAAATTGATATGGTTTAGTTTCAGTTTATACAAAAAACGGGGAGAATTTTGGCACCTAGGTTGGAAAGACAACCAATCCTTTTAAACCAAATTGTCTTTGACAAAAAATGAATGGAATCTAATCATGATTTAACAAGATAGTGTGATAGGGACTAATGGTGAAATTTTCTTATTCAAGGTGTTACTCTCTTTCAAGTTTCAATGCTTTGTTTTTCATGTATGTTGTAGTTTTTTTGTTTGGAAAGAGATATTGAGGATCTACATGGTAATGATTATGTTCACTGGATTGTATTATTTATATGTAGGGGGTTAATACATTTCCTCTAGCATTTTTTCTGATTACATTATTTTATTCTTTTGTTATTGTAGTTCCCCATAGGCATTGACTCAGAGAGGTTTACAAAAGAATTTGAATTTCTTGAAGTCAAGGATAACATCAGAGTTCTAGAAGAAACATTTGTTGGTTGAAAGGTGAGTTTTACAAGATATGTTATTATAAGTTCTGGAACATCCATTAGCCCTCTGTAACGTACTGTTGGCATAGGCCATTTTGGGGAACAATGCAGAAATCAAGGAAATAGTCGAGAAAGGGACCAGAAAAGGAGCGCGCACTGGAGAATAAGGAAAAGTAGTGCGAGGAAAAATAAATTCAAAGGAAAAGAAGAAGGATGCAGATCAACCGTGCACAGGAAGTTGGAATGTGGACAAACCTAATCCACTTAGGGGTAGGGTTTTGGTCATTGATGTAATGGGGTTTAACCCAATTTTGTAGTAAAAATATGTATTGTAAGATCCGAGGAGATCATCAATCTAATAGATAGCGAGTGAGAAGAGTTAGAGTACTTTTTGCACAGTGAGATCATAAGAGGTAGTTTTGGAGTTAGTTTTGGAGAAAAAGTTATGAATTGCAACTGAGGGTCAGGTCACAAGATGTGGAGCTTGGTGTGACACTGGTCAGTGTCACCAATTTATTATGTAATGCGTGCAACGTAGAACCTTGATGAATAATAATAAAGAAGCAATGACTGCCAGATCTTTGTGGATGTAGCTTGGGGGGTGAACCATAGTAAAACTGTGAGTCTTTATGTGGAATGTTGTTTATTTCTTGTTGTTACTTTTCTTATGTTAAATGAATAGATATGGTAGGATTAAAATGCATCATGCACTAGGTTATATTATGATGTTTACTGCAGAATGAATGTTAATGAATGAATATGGTTATAGAATGGTAGATCTGATGAATGGTGAAGTAGGGAAACTATGTATGACATCCTTTCCATGATTGCAGACATCTCAGTCCTGCAATCACCCATAAGCCATCTTGGGTGTGACTGAATTGTGCACTATGTGCGTAGTGTTGCCTTCTGGTCTCCAGAAGGGTCGATGGTTTGCAAGGTTTTGTTGGAAGCCTAAAGGAAGAACCCAGATCAACCCATATATCCAAAAAATGGTTCCGTTGCCGATTGGAACTCAGAAGATCGGATTGGAAGGGATTTTATGAGAAGGAAAATGAAGAGAATGCAGTAGTAGAAGGGGATGTTTAGGCCATGGAATCCTACTAAGCAGGAGATTGAACCATGGTTGGAAACAAAAGAGCTCCAGTTTGTGCAAAAGGATAATAGAATCCCTAAGTATACTCCACACCAGTATTTGCATAGGTATGTGTTTACTGATCTTCATGAGGAATGTTTTTGTTATTTTCTAGAGTTTCTATAAGAGTAGATATTGAGTTTGAAGGACAATCATCCAAGTAATCAGATAAGACCAGTAGAGTGGACTACTGAGGATATTGCGTGGATACAGAGGGTCAATAATAAATTCACACGCGTAGTGGATTTATTATTGAATTTGCAGTTGATACTGCGAAGTCATACACTGCTGTAGAGTATAAGTTTTTGAAGGGACCAATATGAAGGTACATTAGATCACTTTACACGTCGATCAAGATTTTATTTCATGATAAAGGAGTGATGAAAATGGATTCAGACAACTAAATCTCTCTGCGTGCATGGGGGAATTGGGGGAAGCACTAAGGAATATTTGAGATATGGAGAGGGATCTGGAGAGAGGTCAGAAGAAGGAAGTAATGAACCCCATTATGATGGATGAGGAACATACCAAGGAGATAATGGACATAACGAGAGTGACACACAACAAAAGACCCTACCAATATAAGATTAAGAGTAAAAAGAGGGCAGTAGTCAAGTGAGAGGGCTTGGACAATGATGAGGAAAAAGTAGAGGATATGCGTGTGATGGGGAAGATTGAGGAAATACTGCCCACCACATATGAGAGGAAAATTACTAGAGATCAAGGTTCTGGTGCAGAAGAAGGCTCTCCATTCTAGATCTAAATTAGTGTGGAACCCACAACCTTGTGTGCGACTAAGACATCTGAAGAAGAAGAACTATTTAGAGAACCAACAATTAGTGGTAGAATAATTTTAGTAGGATGTGGGTCCAACATAAATTCAAGTATAGGTATAAGTTCATCTAGTAGTAGTCAATTATCTACACCACACAGAGGTGGTAGTACAACAAACTTTACAATGGCAGGAGTAGATCCAACTATTCAGTTACCAGAGTTTCATGGAGAAGGTTTGGAGGACCCAGAGAAGCATTTGTTTATTTGTGAAAATATTTGGGCAGCTAAGCAGATCAGAGAATAAGATACAAAAGTGGCACAACTTGCAATCACATTCAAAGACCGCACATTGGACTGGTATATGGGCCTCACAGTAAACATTCCACAAGGAGCACCTACAACCATTGCATATGTGAAGAAGGCATTAATCAATGAATTTTAGTGACCAAGTTTAGAGGATAAGTTCATGAACGAGATGATAGCAATGAAACAGAAGCCAGGGGAGTCAGTTGGAGAGGTTGATTAGAATTTCAAGAGACTAAAAGGTAAGTTGAAGTATCTTATAACATATATGCAACATATACACTTATTTGTTAATTCACTATTGGCACATCTGAAATATCCATTGAGGCATTAGAAGTTCCACACTCAGGATGAGGCTTTGCAAGCAACCTTGCAATTGGAGGAAAATAAATATAAACATATAGATCCAATTATGGAAGAGCTTAGAGAAAATATGAAGAATCTGACATTTTAGTTGAATCAAAACAAAGGTAAGGAGAAGAGGGAATTTGTATGGTGTACCTTGTGCAGAACATAAGGACACCATACAAATGAATTCCCCACATTTTTGCAGTACTTGGGAGAAGGAATGCCAAATCCTTTACCTACAGGAGGGACATGGTGTGAAATATGTAGAACACATGGACATGTTCCTTATCATTGTCCCATGATGTAAAAGTATCAAACAATGTCGAAGAGCACATTCGTAATTTCTGCAAGTGAGTATGACATGAAGACAAGGATTGTAGAACCTTGGAAATAATGAAGGAAATGACTTCATGTACTTATAGGGTGCATGATGAAATAATAACAAGACAACTCGTGCAATGGTTTACAATGCAACCGTAATATAATAACACACAACAATTTACAATGCCACTGTAGTATAATAATGCACAACAATTTGCAACACCACCATAGTATAATAATACGTAGCCCCAATACAATTAGGCACCATAGTATAATACACTACACAGAGATAATCAAGGTAACATGGGAGGCTTCAAAGGAGGAGGTCGTCGAGGAAGAGGATTTGGAGGAGGTAAAGGACCAGTAACATGTCACAATTTTCAGAAACCTAGACATTATGTAAGGCATTTTCCATGACCACCAACTACATGCATGTATTGTCTCACAATAGATCATGACACAGAAGAACATCTGACATTGTTGACAAAGATATAGGAAAAAAGGAATCGAAATAACCAGAATGTTCAATGGAATTTTTTGGAAACTAGAGAAGAGGATGGGAAGAAGATCAATATAGTTACTAGAGGTGGAGCCAAGAAAAGAGAAGATGCAACAAAGAAGAATCAGGGCTAGCACCAATTTATCAGAAAGAATAAAACACCTCAACAACAATTTGATGCGCAACAAGAAATGATACATTCAACTAGTCCATAAAAGATATTTTGAAGGAGAATATTGCTTCTACTTTAGGTACAAATCTAGGAGATGATGTACTAGTATATGACATGCCTCATCTGTTTGATCAGACCAGCAGAGATCAAACTTCATAACAAGTAAGTAATCTGATAAACTTTTTGGGGTCTTGTGTGAAGTTGTTGAATGATAAAATCTCTCTACAAGTATTACATAATTACATAGTCTGTTAGAAAAGTGCAATTATGGAGAAGAGATGAAATTAGAACAGAAGACAATCAATCAGGTCTATAAGAAGATCATAACAATTAGGGAGTTCAGATTGAATGCAAATATTGGATACTTTAACATGGGGGGACATCATATTAAATTTGTGGTTTGAAGTAAATGTTCTTCCTAAGAAAACATGGGAAGGCATGTAGGAACCCACACTGGGAGATTCACCTATTCAGTTGAAGTTAGAAAAATAACATAGGGTGATACCAATTGGTAGATTGAAAGGCATACCAATGGATTTAGATGGTGTGCACACTATGGAAGACTTAGAGGTGATTGACATAGTAGATAACACTACACCATATCCAACATTATTGGGACTAGATTGGGCATTTGAAAATCAGGCTATCATCAACTTGAAGACCAGGAAAATGATTTTTGAATCAGGAGAATATAGGGTCATTGCACCATTATATCCCTCAGAAGGTGGAAGATATGTTGAACCTGCAACGGATAATTTTATTACAGAAGACATAAACCAATTGTATAGAACTATCGCGCGAGATGGAGATTGTGTTAACCCAACAACGGATTGAATGATTAGCTGAAAAAGAATTAGGTCATGTGCTTCAGACTCTGACACAAGACTGGAGAATTGGCAGCAACGATTGCATGATTTATCCACAAGAAGATGTGCAAGAATGATGCGTGCACTAAGATGGGTTGGTACATAGGTAAGAGAACCTCCTACTTTTTATGGTCGGAATGATTTAGAATAATTTTTAACAAATTTTGAGTTAGAAGTTTTTGAAAGTCAAAGGTTACTAGTTTTGGATATTTCTTTGAAAGCTACACTTGCATGTTGGTGGGGTACTCATAAGGAGAAGATTCAAAATTGGTATCAATGCAAAATATTATTGCACATCAAATTTGGCGCAAAACAAGAGAGTAGATATGTGGATAAGTATGATGGAATGGGATAACCCAGAGAACATGTAGACATATGTATAACCCAATGGATATTGATACCACTAGAGGAGTGGTGACATCACTTCATTCATATGTTAGAAGGAATCCCAAGGAATTGGTATACAAAATTGGAACTGCATAGAGAAACTGCAAATTGGGAAGAGTTGCAATATAATTTTGTGATCACCTTTGCATTTGAGAATGAGAATCCAGAGATAGATACAACACTAAATTTGGTAAGAGATAGGATCTTTGAATAACTAGAAGTTGAAATTATAACAACTTATTAGAACTAGAAGAGACAGATAGTCAGACAATTGCTACATTGCTATCACGTCGCAGAAGATGACCCAACATAAGAAAACCGATATATATTAGGATGTGATGAAAAATTGAAGTATTAGGATGTGTTGAAAAAATGAAGTATTCAGACCATGATGTAACAGACAGGGACACATTTCCTGATTTTGCACCACAATTTTATATGGAGAGTAAGGGAAATTTTTTGTGAGGAGTTCCAATATTAGAGCCAAATCAGTGGATTACAGGGTTGTATAACACAAGGATAATGAACTTGTTAGAAATCCCTCATTTTGGAAGGGATAAAGATGTAAACAACTGCGTCAAAAAATTATTGGCATTGGTGCATGGGGGTATTGTATGGATGGACATGATAGTCTCAATAGATGTAGATCTGATTGCAAAAATTACAAGTCTTCCAACAGATGGAGAAAATCCCAAACAATAATTTGATGATAAGACAAAGGAGAAAACACTGACAGAAGAGATGAAGAAGACATATGGTATTGAGAGAGGGTCCATGGGAATTATAATTAATAGAATCAGTGAACCTACGACGAGATTGGAAAATAAGTTGATGGCTTGGAAATTGTTAAGGAAATGTTGCAAGGAAGAAGCACCTATAGGAGTTACAACAACAACCACGCAATGTGCGAAGGGGACTCTACTTAGCTAGAGCCCATACTTACTGAATTTATTTTTGTATGAATGGAAGGATGAAAAATATCTTGGAACAGAGTTCCACTATGCATGGTTGATCATACTCATAGCTTTGGGGGGTTGGGGAGAACCCAAATTCAACGTATTTTACCCAAGGCCAAGAAAGTGTTGCGCAACAATGTATAGAACATTAAGGAATACTTCAGCTGCAAAATAAAGCAAGGTGAATTCCAACATATTTGTGATGTATTTTGATGAGATCAAGGAAAATATAGCCAATACCTAGAGGATACCACTAGAAGTGGTGGAAGAGCATCAAGGAGTAGCAAATTTCAAGGCTTCTAGACGCAATATGTGGATCCAGGCCAAGAGGGATCCCAAGAAGAATTGGTTGCATATGAGGTACTGTGTGACAACGTAAGAGGTACAATGGGCCATGAAATATTGGCCTGGAGAATGGAAAGCACCAGTAGTGTCCAAGAAGGGATAAAAAGGTAAAAAACAAGCAGAAAATGGTGCATCAGAGAAGACAAATAGCCCAACAACAAATATAAGAAAGACAACAAATAGCAGGAAGGAGAAAGGGGGGAGTGAAACAATTAGGAAACCTTGACAAAATAACATTCCAAATCCCTCATTGCAGGAGAAGGACCACCCAGAAGTAAGAAATGGAGGAACACAAAAGAAGGATACTAATGGAGGAGCACAATAGGATGTTAATGTTCCTATGTTGGAGGAACTAGGAGGTGGAGAAGTCCCAAGCATAGAGATACCAACTACTAGAATGTAGAAAAATGATCTGCTAATGAATATGACAGTCTTACAGGCAACAAGACATAGAACGAAGATGAAAGCGCACAAGAGAATCCATGAACTAACATTGATAGAGGATGATGCAGATATGGTCACAAAGAAGGTGCATGACCGTGCATCAGAGTTGTGGGACGATGATGATAAGTAAAGGGGGGATATCATTAAGAATATGATAGAGTTTAAGGAGACATTGGCACAAATGAAATTGAATACAACACATTAGAAGTAACATGCACAACCACAACAGGCTGCTTAGGAAATGAAAGTTCCAACGCATGAGATGGTCCATATTGTAGAAGTGGGGAATGCCAAATTTTGTATTACTTAGGACATGTTGCAGATTGATGAGGAGATAGCACATAAGCAATCGAAAGAAATAAATCACTTGGACTTGGAATTTCCCAAGATCCCAACAAAAGCGTTGTATAAACTACAAGTTGGTGTCATGCAGGAGATTCAATCGAGGGATCGCACAGACACAACGTATTTACAATGTGTTAAGAAAACAAGTGAGACATTGAATATAACACTCAACTAGGTGTAGGTTGACAAGGAAGACATAAAGCAACACACCAAGAATATAGAGTAACCGATAGAAGAAGTGTTTAAAACTATCTCAGACAACACACATGAAGGGAATGTACCCACATGTGGTAAGATTGAAAAGATAACGTAGAAAATGGAGAACTATAGAAGCCACATCAAAGAGTTGATGGAAATCCGCCAACCAAGAAATCCACCAAAGGTCATATCTGTAACATACCCAAACACCCACAGGCCGAGGCATGCTACCTTCAAGCCTGCCCTTGGACTTATTTCTCTTACCGATACCTTTTTAAAATTTAAGGATGCATAAAAGAAAAGACTTTAACGACATGCACAACAGTAGTCAACAAGCATGCATAGTCTAAAGATTCAATTAAACGATAATTAAATCTACACAGCAGAATACATTCATACACAGATAATAATATCACAATAGAGAGCACTTCTCTTTATAAAAAATGCGCCACCAACTGGTTGCATACCAAGGACGTTCCACCCAATCGTACACACCACTGCTCCAAATATCAACAGTAGTGTCACCCTCGAGCCAGGGCTATGAATCCACAAGGACAGTTCCAAAGTGTACTTGGGTTCCCAAACTAGTCAACTCTCACAGGTTTCCTAGCAACCACAACAATCCAAGTACCCAACTCTCTTCCACCCAGCCTCTACCACTCAAAGAGAACGAACCTCCACCCTTCTCTGCCACACAGTTCCTCAGGCAATCCTTCTCCTTTTTTCAGGGCCTCCAGCACAGCTGGTCTAGAATATCAATGTTGGAACTCTCAGGACTCGCAGTTGTGAGAAACATAGGGCACAGGCCAACACATCTTAGACATGTAGGCCCTAGGTCATGGCTAGATTGCACCAACGACCATTACAACCAACTATACCATGGATAATTCTCAGCGGTTCCTTTCCCTTTTCCAAGACAAGACGCAAGTGAGGATGGATCAATGAATGGGTAAGTGGGTGCATGAAAGTGTGTGAGGGAAATGAATGAACGTACAAGAAATCAACGAACAAGCCATTAGTTGAACCCCCCCATCAGACCAGAGGCTGGTTTAAGTAACTTCATGGGGAATCAAGAACCTCATGTAATTCCCCAAGAAGCTCATGTAACTGATCCCCTCCCTTAGGAAAAAAGGGTAATTAACATAGGAATAAACACTTAGCCCATCAAGTCCCCTCTCTTATGGAAGCATAGCCCTCTATAACTCTAGTCGTTGTCTGTCTAGCAGCCATCCATGTATTTATTATTAATAATGATAGAAAACATTACATGTCTTGGGAACACTGGCATTTTAATAATTGTTTAGGTACCCTGGCCTCTCAACATTGTAACAATACATTATTTAAAATGGGGGTTCAAAACCTAGGGTGTTACATCCCCTCCCCCTTATTTTGGCACTGTCCTCAGTGCATATACAAAATAGAGATCAAAATATCAAATTTATTCAAGAAGCTGTAGGTACTTTTCTCGCATGTCATCTTCATGCTCCCAGGTAGCATCTTCAGGACCGTAGTAGGTCCACTGAACTTTTACCAGCTCTATAACTCGATTCTGGAGAATTTTTACCTTTTTGTCCAATACCCGTACTGGTTGAACCTGAAAGTCTCCCTCCATCTCTACCTGAATCAAATTCCAATCAATAACATGGTTAGGGTCATGTACATATTTATTTAGTAAAGAGACATGAAATACATTATGCACATTCATGGAAGCAAGCAATGCAAGCATGTATGCAACTGGCCCTATTTTTTCCAATATTTCAAATGGACCACAGAATGTAGCTGCTAGCTTTGTACAACTACCCAATTTCAATGAGATTTTCTTGGGCTTCACTTTCAAAAGTACATGCTCCCCTACTTTAAATTCTCTAGATGTCCTGTTTTTGTCTGCATAAAATTTCTGTCTATCCTGAGATGCCTTTAAATTCTGCTTGATCTTAACCACCTGGTCTTCCATGTCCTTGAGCAACTCCGGCCTAAGTACCACTCTATCTGCTGGGTTGTCCCAACTTACTGGAGTATCACATTTCCTATCGTACAAGGCTTCAAATGGGATCATTCTCAATGAATCTTGATACCCATTATTATATGCAAACTCAACCAAGTGTAAGTAATCTTCCCACTTAGATGGCTTATCCATCACATACATTCTCAACATATCTTCAATTATTTGATTGACTTTCTCTCTGTTTTCCCATCTTTCTCGGGATGATATGCTGTGCTAAAGTTTATATTTGTGCCAAATCCTTTAAACAATCCCCTCCAGAAATTGGAGGTAAAATTTGTATCTCTGTCCGAGACAATTGTCCTAGTTATCCCACACAACCTAGCAATTTCCTTCATGAAAATTTATGCAATATTAGTCGCTGTATGTGTTGTCTTCATAGGCACAAATTGAGCATCCTTTGTTAATTTTTCAACCACCACCATGATTGAATCATGTTGCTTATTCGTTCTGGATAGTCCTATGATGAAATCCATGGTGATCACTTCCCATTTCTTCTCTAGAATTGGCAATGGTTGCAACAAACCTGGTGGGTTCCTATGCTCATCCTTCACCTTCTGACATTCCATACATTGAGTGATGTAATCGACAACATCCTTCTTCATTCCTAGCCAAAAGAACCAGCTTCTTACTACTGTAATCGTTTTTTGGTAACCGGGATGTCCAGCATAAGGAACATCATGCATTTCCTTTAGTACCAAATTCCTCAGCTCTCCATAACTAGGAACATAGATTCTATTTTTATGCATAAGTAATCCGTCTTCCTTTATCTCATACTCCTTTATTTTCTGATGTACATCTCCTTGCTGTAAGTTTTCCTTTACCTGTAGGTAATGCTGGTCTGTAACAATACCATCTAAAATTCTTCTCTTCAAGTCTGACTGTTGCATACTGTCAGCAATAGCATGCATGATATGCATTCTTCTACTAAGTGCATCAATAAATTTATTCTCCTTTCCCTTGATATGCTTGATATCGAAGTCATATTCACTTAAAAATTCCAGCCATCTTGTTTGCCTGACATTCAATGTTGGCTGTTCAAAAAGATACTTCAGGCCAATGTGGTTTGTCCTTAATTCAAATTTCTTCCCCATGAGATAATGCCTCCACATCCTCAAGGCATGAACAATGGAAACAAGTTCCAAGTCATGCGTGGCATAGTTCCTCTTATGTTCCTTAAGATTTCTAGACTCATATCCAATGACATGTCCATTTTGTGTGAGGACTCCCCCAAGTCCTTCCTTACATGTGTCTATAGATACCACAAAAATTTCATTTGGGTCAGTAATCTTTAACACAGGTGCACTATTAAGTAATTCCTTCAATAGATTAAAATTATTTTCACACTTGAGTCTATTCAAATTTAGTTCCCTTCGTTTGCAAAGAAGTGATGGGATGAGAAATCTTAGAGAACCCTACTATGAAACTTCTGTAGTAGCCAACTAATCCAATAAAAGATCTGACATCTGACACATTTCTGGGTGTTGTCCATTCTCTAATGGCTTCGATCTTATCTAGATCTACTGCTATGCCCTGCTCTGAAATAATGTGTCCCAAGTAATGGATCTGCTTTTGATAAAAATAACACTTACTCAACTTGGCATACAACTAATGTTCTCTCAGTACTTGCAATACTAGTCTTAGGTGATGTTCATGCTCCTCTTCAGACTTAGAATGGATAAGTATGCCATCCAAGAATACTATGACAAACTTATCCAAATAATTTCTAAATATGCCATTCATTAAGCACATGAAGACAGTTAGTGCATTGGTTAGTCCAAATGGAACCACTACAAATTCATAATGCCCATACTTGGTCCTAAAGGATGTCTTATGAATGTCTTCTTCCTTGATTCTTACCTGATGGTATCCTACCCTCCGGTCAATTTTTGAAAATATCTTTGCTTCTCTTAGCTGATCAAAGAGGTCATCAATTCGGGGTAGAGGATACTAGTTCTTTATAGTGTACTTGTCTAGCTGTCGGAAATCAATACACAGCCTCAAGGTTCCATCCTTCTTTTTGACAAAAAGTATCGGTGCTCCCCAAGGTGAAACACTTGGACATATGTACCCTTTCTTCAACAATTCCTCCAACTGCATTTGTAATTCTTTTAACTCTGGTGTGCTCATTCTGTAAGGTGTTTTTAACACCGGGGAAGCTCCTGGCACTAAGTCAATTGAGAAATATATCTCCCTCCTTGGTGGCAATCTTGTAATTTATTGGAATACATCTTCAAATTCTCGTAGCATAGAGAAATCTTCAAGGCTTGGCCCCTTTGTATTTTCCGGCTCTTCCACATGAGCTACATATAGTTGACATCCTTTCCTAAAACATCTTTTCAGTTGTAAGGTTGGAATATCCCTTATAGAGATGGGTCTTGGAACTCCTTTCACAGTGCTCTGTTTTCCATTTCCATAAAGACATGTAAATGTCTTGTTATGAAAATCTAGGACATGATGATGCTTGTCCAACCAATCCATTCCAATCAGAATATCATAAGACCCCAATGGTATGATATTTAGATCAATACTAGTATTCACACCATTAAGACTTATTGTTGGTTGTTGACCAAGTTTTGAGGATCCTTGGTCATGTTTGACCTATTTTTGGAACTTCGACAGTCTGTCAAATGTGGAGCGCAAGACGAAGCAGAGATTGCAACATCTCGGCCCCTTTTTATGGATTTTTGGGTTTTGGGCTTATGTAACGGGTATGGGAATGTCGACCCATGTGTTTACCCATGCTTAGGTCTATTTTGTATGTATAAATAGATTCTAAGGAGATGTAGTGAGTATGAATGGCTAAGAGCCCTTTGGCTAGATGCAGGTGATGGTTGTAGTCCAATCTATGTGATTGACAGTGCTAAGTGCTAAGTGGAGATTTCTTTTGTGCATACTATGTGAGACTTGCAGAGCTAAGTGAAAGTCATTGTAAGAGACTGTGGAAGGATGTGTGCTTAGATCTACTCAGGGGAGGAGGATCTAGCGGGCTGCACAGATCCCCTGTCCTTTGCAGAGTAGGGTTTTGAGGCTCTATGCATGTAACTAATTGAAGAAGATAATAAACAAGACAAAGAGTTGGTGGATGTAGCCCCAGGGTGGGGGTGAACCACGTACATGCTGTGTTTCTATACTTTGTTCGATGTGTTGATGTCTTTATATGTTAATGTTCTTAGTGCTTCGATATAGATGAATGTTAGATAGATATGTTAATGCTATGTGATTAATAATATGGATCTGACTTATGTGGATATGCTTAGTGCTTAAATACCTTAGATCTGAATGAATACTGTGATACTCTGTAATTAGGGTTTAAATGTGTTGTAACTAAGACTGGATATAGATGAATGTTAACTGATGAGTTCTCTGTTAAGTGTTAGAATCATAGATCTGTGTCCCAACTAAGGTTGTAGACATCTGAGTCCTGCAACCACCCCTGCCTCTACCTCGGGTGAGACTTCATCTACTCCGCAGGTGTTTCCGAAAGGGCCGGTAGTTAGGGTTTTGTTGGTGCATTGTTGTAGTGTTGAACCTTGGGTCTACCCCTGTGCCAACAAATGGTTCTGTTACCGAGACATGAAACTGTGATTGATGGGAACTAAGGAAGAAGAAGCTTTATGTGAAGATCTGAACTGAAAAAAGAGAAAATCTCCGTGCATATAACTGTTTCCCTAATACACAACACTACTTGATCTGTGGAGCTCTGTGCCAAGAGGAAGGGTCATATATGAGGTCATATCTAAAGAAAAGAGGTAAGATCTGGGAGCTTTGTTCCCTGATAAAGGTGAAAGTGAGACTAAATAGGTAAGACCTGTAATATTTGTGCTCTGTAGAAGTAAGATAAGTGGAAAATTTTGGTTTCTAAAGTATGAATCTAGGTATGTTTGATAAGATTTGTCATAGCTTGAAAACTAGGGCACTGATAGAAGAAAGAAGTTTTGATATGAGTAGATCTAATAAGAATAGTGAAAGATATGTTATACCTATGCATAGAGAGAATGTTTGGACTAACAAATGGATGGAGGACCCTAGAAAGAATTTGTTGCAGGTTAGCTACCATGATCCTAGCGCGCATTACATAAGAGGTTGGGGATCATTTAAGAGAAAGAGAGGATTAACCCTTTGTTACAGTTGTAGAAAACCAGGACATCTGGCTAAGGAATTCCCTGGAAGAAGACCTAGTTGTTTTTGTTGTAAAGCTATGGACCATGAAGTATTGGATTTCCCTAGAATGATTGATAAGGTTGAAAGGATGAATATGAGACAAGAAGACCACGAGAAAGATCAAACAACTAAGACCATGGAAGAACCTCAGAAAGAATCAAAGAAAGTATTGCTACAGATGAAAGAAACCCTGAATGATCACCGACATATCAGCTTATCAGAGATCTTCAAAGAAAAAGAGTGCATTGAAACAATAATAGGAGACTTCGACATTGACTGTGTTTTGGATGAGGAAACACAAGTGAATATTATGACAAAAAAATTGGGAAACTCCAGGAAAGCCTGCTATGATTCCTTCATTGGGGGGAATATGATTATTCAGAGGAAAGATGATAAACCTATGTGGAAATCTCACCCAGATATATATGAATGACAATGGAACTTCGACAGAGGAAGAATTTGAAGTTATTAAATTTACTGAGAACAATGATCCATTTGCTATGTTACTAGGAAAACCTTGGATTGAAAGAGGTCAAGCCAGAAGGAAAGAAGAAGAAATATTAGAGCAGAATAAGCAAGAATTAAAAGATTTCATGACTAGGAGGATTGCACACTTGATTGAAGAACAAGAGAACTGAGCGAAGCTATTTAAAACCAGAGAATTGGATGTCGAAGTGGGAATAACACTAGAAGACCTACATAAGACTGAAGTACCTATTCCAGATATAGATGAAGTATTACTCCTGATTTCTAGGAAAGAATCTCAACAACATGAAGTTACTATGCCAAGAGGAGATAAGAACCAGAATGGAAAAAGGAATATTGAGACAAATCTCACTGGAAAGAAGGCTAGAAAACTAAGTAAGAAGAGAGATAAAATCGAAAAGTTACAGAAGGTTCCAAAAGGAACTTCGCAGAAGGAAAATTTGCAAAATTGGAACTTCGTCGGGATATCAGAACTGTGTCACATGGCACTTCGCCATGGCGAAGCAATATAGCTATTGGGAATAGTATAACTGTTAGATTGACAACCCAAATGGGTAGAAAGGAATTTATGGTCAGAAAGTTTGCCACCAAACCATTGGGACCGCATCGTAACGAACACAATTGAGTTAATGGAGGCTTCTTGCCTATTGGAGAGATTTGTTGTCGCATTATCTATATATTTCGTCGAGCCACACACTGAGAACACTTTTGCTAACCATGAATCTGAGCCCGCATATTAGTTGATTCCGCATAGTGATCATCGCGCTATCACCATCCGTCCCATTTCATTGAGAAGTTACTCTTCGAACCCGAGATATTAAACCACGAGCGTGCATGTCGGACGCGCTCAACCTTGCAAAGAAAGTTGTTCAAGAAGTTCTCATTGAACTCATGACTAAAAGAGTGATGTCTGAAAGAGTGATATCTATGGGTGTACAAGCGTCATCGATGAGAGGAGTGCAAGCCTCTCCGTCGACTGCTCGCGGATACGGACCATCCTGACCATCGGTAGAAAAGAGAACCAAACACAGAGATGACTTAGCAAATGCGAAGCTGATCGTGACCATATTTCCCGGATACATCCCACCTTTGGCTGGTGTGGTGAGTCGTGATAGTGTGCTAAGAGATTTCAAGTACACCATGGTTACTATGTACCTTCCGAAGGGGATACGCGTAGTGAGAGCACAACAGGACAAGATCGCAGCGTTGAAGTTCAGTGACTTCAACCTCAGAGATCACAAGAACTATAGTATTCTCACCCCATATAAATACTTGACCAGGATGAAGGGGAAGAACTCAAAGATAATCCCCTAGTCGTGGACGATGAACCTCACACAGTCCACCTTGTTAAATGTAATGAAAATCCCACACTTCGGAAGACACCAAGAAGTCAACGCCTGTGTCAAGCTACTCCTTTTATGTTACCATGGTGGCTACTTATGGCTAGACCTCCGTATCATAGTCGATCTGACGCTGATCCATAGGATCAATGTATTAAGTATGCAAGGAACCAACTTGCAGGAGTTCTATATTGGAAAAGCCACAGATCGCGCACTAGCACAGAAGATCAAGGATACATATGACGATGTTGAAAAGGGGACGCGAGGCTACAAGGTAGCCTCCATCCAGAATGGCACAGTGCACATAGTCTGCCAGTTAATAGATGGAAAGCTAGTAAGGAATAACCGACCCACACAGGTCACAGGCTTTGTTGTTGACCTTGCAGGGAAGTGCGTGGAAGGTATACAAATGAACTGGGCGAAGTACATAGTTAATCAATTGGAACTATACTTCCACGAAGCACATGATTGGGGATATGAATTCCATTTTAGCTTGATCCTGATCCTCATTGCATTTGTCACTTGGGAAATTCCAGAAGGAGTGACCTTCCCAGACATCGAGCCGTTCGAGCCACTTGCTACGAAGTTCACCACACTCTGGTACTTGAGTGTTATGAACAAACAATGGTAGTCGAACGCTGTTTTTCACACATATCACCTTCATCTGAAGAGAGCCATCAAAGCTAAACCTTGCATGACACCAAACACCCTACAGAGGTTCTGACCCCTGATGAAGTTCTGCGCAGATCGACACTTCATCTACATTACAGCACGAGCCGATGAACATAAGAAGCATATTTAGTCGTACTACAAGCTCACGGAAGAGGACTTTGAGGAGATCACTAAGGACTGGTCGGAAGACCCCCTTATTCCCATAGAACCTGTAGAGATGTCTGACCCTAAAAACCCAGAGACCATGCACAAAGAACATGATACACCCGGACCCAGGAGAAGGAAGAAGACCGGAGAGGTCCAAGACTTAAGCAACGCCTCAGAGAAGACTACCTCAGTATCACCCGACCAAGGGGGTGATGACGAAGTGGAAGAAATAAATGGAAAGGAAGATGAACATAATAAAGGTGAAGTAACATCGCCTAGAGATGAGGTTGATCCCCTAAAAAAAAGGAAGGTTTCTCCCAAGAAACCCTCTTTTTAGAATAAATACAGAGCCACCTTGACCAATATGCAGATTGTATTTACTACCGATGATTTTGACTTCATCATAGTAGACCTAAACGATGATTCGCTGGAAATCGTGGAGAAACAAGAAGATAAGTAGGATGAAATGTATGATAGAATTGAGGTTGAACTCCGAGGGGTACAACATGCCCTTCAATCCAGTCGCGTAGTATCCTCTACGCCCCTACCATCGGGAGAACCAGAGTTGGGAGATGAGGCATCCCAAATTTGTCGACTAGCAGATGCAACCGAAGCTCACCTTCGACAAGCACAAGAAGAAATAGAACAAGCCACCCAGGCCTTGAAGCAAGTGGAAGGAGTACTCATAGAACAACGCGGACTTGTAGAATAGGAGAAGGTTTATCTAGAGGAAAAGTTTGAAGAAGAGAAAGCACAGATGCAACAAGAAAAAGAATAGTGGTTCGAAGAGAAACTTGAAGTGAAAGAAGCAGTCAACAAAGAACTCCGCTCTGTGACAATCTTAGAGCCACAAACAAAATACCAAGTTGTGCATCAAGTAAAGAAGCTCACATAATCAATTCAACAACTACAACAACGAATAACAGACTTAGAGCTCTACACAATACCCAACACCCTGCAGGATGTGAGGGATCAAAGAGAAACAACTGATAGAAGCATAGTTGAGCAAATCAAATCCATCGCCATGGAATGTAAGAAACCCAGTGATCCCAGTGCCTAGACCTATGAGAAACTCATTGAGAATCCATAACTGAAGGCACTGGAGTCACAACTCCAAGAGGTGAAGTATTAAGAAGAAACAATATAGGCGTAGTTGAAGCCCTTGTCAGTTGTGGAAAGAATGAAGCGATCCCAAGAGAAACGCACTGCCCAACAACAGGTCCACACTATTTAGAGAAGAGTTATGAAAGTAACTCAGAGGCTCCAACCTATACAGGATGAGGCTTACCAACTGTTCACAGAGATCGAAGGCCGAGGAGCGGTACTGGAGCAAGTTGTCACTGCAGCTGAACAACACCTAGAGGGACCTGTCAACGAAGTAGTCATACAAGAGTTCATTGAACAGGAGGCCATGGCACAACAACAAGTCTAAGCATCTCGAGCCAAGATCGAGGCTTTTGAAGCAGAACTAGTCATATCAGAGTGACTCGGGACGAGTCACATGTGAGTGTTGGGGGCCTGTTGGCCCTTGACCAAGTTTTGAGGATCCTTGGTCATTTTTGACCTATTTTTGGGACTTCGACGGGCTGTCGAAGGCGAGGCGCAAGACGAAGCAAAGATCACAGGATTTTGACCCCTTTTTAGGGATTTTTGGGTTTTGGGCTTATGTAACGGGTATGGGAATGTCGGCCCATGGGTTTACCCATGCTTAGGCCTATTTTGTATGCATAAATAGATGCTAAGTCGATGTAGTGAGTATGAATGGATAAGTGCCCTTTGTCTAGATGAAATTGATGGTTGTAGTCCAATCTATGTGATTGACAGTGCTAAGTGCTAAGTGGAGATTGCTTTTGTGCATACTATGTGAGACTTGTAGAGCTAAGTGCAATTCATTGTAAGAGACTGTGGAAGGTTGTGTGCTTAGATCTACTCGGGGGAGGAGGATCTAGCGGGTTGTGCAGATCCCCTGTCCTCTGCGGAGTAGGGTTTTTGAGGCTATGTGCATGTAACTGATTGAAGAAGCTAATAAAGAAGAGAAAGAGTTGGTGGACATAGCCCCAGGGTGGGGGTTAACCACTTACATGTTTTGTTGCTCTTCTTTGTGTGATGTGTTGATGTGTTTATATGTTAATGTTCTTAGTGCTTCGATATATATGAATGGTAGATATATATGTTAATGTTATGTGCTTTATAGGATGAATATGACCTATGTGGATATGCTTAGTGCTTAAATACCTTAGATCTGAATGAATACCGTGATACTCAGTAATTAGGGTTTAACTGCACTGTAACTATGACTGGATATAGATTAATGTTAACTACTGAGTGCTCTATTAAGTGTTAGAATGAAAGATCTTTGTCCCAGCTAAGGTTGTAGATATCTGAGTCCTGCAACCACCCCTACCTCTACCTCCGGTGAGACTTCATCTGCTTCACAGGTGTTACTGAAAGGGCTGGTAGTTAGGGTTTTGTTGGTGCATTGTTGTAGTGTTGAACCCTGGGTCTGCCCTTGTGCCAACAATTATTGGACAAATTCTGACCATATCATGGATTCTTATTTTGGTTCCAGTGGCTAACTGAACCAAACTTGTTTTTCCAAGTTTTCTTTTCTCCAAATGTAATCTATCCACTATTTTATGATCAATGTAGCAATGACTTGCTCTTGAATCAATCAAAATAATAACAGGTTTATTTATGATCTTATCTTCCATCTCGATCATATTGGATTGGTACTCTGCTTGTCGATCATTTAAAGCTGCATAGATTCTTCCCATATCTTCGATCGTTGTAGCCTCTTGGATGTTGTACACAATCTTCACTCTATCTTTTCTGTGTGGGCAATCCTTGTACAAATGATCTTCCTTGCATCCCCAACATTGGATTGGTGGTCTTCCCTTTTTTCCCAAGGAATCTTACTTCTTGGAATCTCCCTTAGCATACTAATCTTGATGATTTCTATTAGGCTCATTCCTATTGAAGGGAGGTTTGAATACTTTCCTCCTCTGATCAAAATTCACATTTTTCTTGTCCTTCCAAGATTTCTGCAGAGATTCTCTTCCCTGGTCCTTTTCATACATATATTTAGCCTTTCTGATGGCCTCCGTTAAGGTCTTGGGTTCATCATACTTGATCTTTTCCTTATAAAAGTTAGCAGTCCACTTAGAAATATCTGTATTTTCCCTTCCTCGTCACCAATGAACCTGACATACTTTAACAATCCCAAGAACTTCTTCTCGTATTTTTCCATAGTCGTGCTTCCCAACCAGAGTTCAAAGAACTCCTACATTTTCCTTTCATAGAAATGCTCTAAGAGGTACTTCTTCTGGAAGTACTTCTTTAATTTCTTACAAGTGATCCTACTCTCATTAATGTTCTCCACTTGCTTCAATTTTTCCCACCACATTGCAACTTTCCCATGTAAATGGTAGGTGGAAATCCTGGCTTCCAGATTTGATGAATAGTTATGCAACTGAAAATATCTCCCGAGCCCAAGAAACTATGCTTCAACATCATCTTCCCTTTCTCTTTCACCCTCAAAGGAAGGTGGCTTGAGCTTCCTCAACTCTCCTTGCAAACTATCTAACTCTTGTTTCCTTCTTTGGTGTCTGACAGGAGACACCTCTGGACTACTTATGGGATCATCTGATGCATAAAAGTTTCTTTCTGAGCAAGGAGGTGAGTGGTGTCCATGAGCTCTGCTAGCACTTCTAGAATAACCAAGACTTCCACAATCATCCCTTCTTTGTTTATCTATGCAACTGATTTAATCTATACAACACTTGAGCATTTATCTAACTTTTCTCTCTCACCAGTCTCTCATTGTCTGCTTTGTATCTCTGCACTTCCATCTTCAAGCTTCTTACCGTTTCTATTAACGTTTCCTGCTCTCCTTTTCCCTTGCGTCCATTAGACTCTGTCTCTGCATTACCAAATTTGGTATTTTGGCCTTCGGCCTCCTTATCATGACTGGAGGCTCCCTCACCTTCTTCCATTTCCTCAATACGCATCCCGAGCCAATGTGCTTAATCCACTTAATTCTGTAAAATGTGCAAGCGACCATTTTGTTAGAATTATGCATATGATAGACAAAGTTGCCAAACCATGCTACAGGTCTCTTTTTTTTTTTGTTCATGGATATCATATCCCCATTCTCCAAAAACAATAGTGTCCTATTATCCCTAGGCTGACACATAATTTCATCCTGCACAAGTGTTTCCTTCAAACCACCTTCCTAGGTGACCATGACTAGAAACCACGGCTAAATACTTCCTTAGCACTTTTCTGTCTTGAAGACCACCAATTCGACCCTTAGCCCTCCTTCCCTCAGATCTCAATTTTCATATGACCATGACCCTAGGCTTAGCTGAAAAAACACTTGTCCAGAGCTTCAGGATTTTAGAACTTTCATCTAAGTGCAGGAGCATCTCTCCACGTCATCCAACTAGCCAGCCAGCCACATCAGCGGTTTCAAATCACGTGTTCAAGAGAGGCGCAACCCTCATTTAAAATTTGAATGAATGTAATTTAATGTTTTAGGATGTTGAGCCGAGAGGCCATGCTTTGCGCAGGCGTAGAAGTAGGTAGGCCTTAAATGTTGAAGGCTGAGATCTAGATCCATATTGTGGACTAGACAACCCATTCAATGTAATTGAATAAGGTAGGTGAGTTTATAGGGAAGAGCTCAAAGAGCCCCCTCATGTCAAAGATCGAGAGATCTTCTTTGTATTATCAGAGTGTGGTAATAGTTAGAGGAGTATGCACAAGAGAGAGCGAGTGTGCATAGAGGAGACAAGACTCTGTTAAAGTCTAAGCTCAGGAACACCTTGTAAAAATAGGCATTTTCCATTTAATAACAGTTTTTCCTGCATATTTCCTGTGTTGAATGAATGTCTGTGCGTGTTCTATTTATGCTGTGAATGTATGCTGGAGGTTTGCATTTGTAGGGAGTTGTTTGATTTTCAGGCTTGAGAGGTTCTTTGTGGTTTCATTCCAGGAGGGCATGACAGAGTACTGTGGTCTCTGAATACCAGTGCACAAAAACACTTCTAAACTCTGCGGATTCAGACAAAGACATGCTAGGCGGGCACATGAGTTGAAATCACCAACTCAAGGAGAAGACCTGTGAGGTTGCTAAATACCTCAGAAGGCAAGGCTGTGTAGGTGAAACACAGTTGCAGACAAAAACTCTCTTTGAGTTCTGTTAAACTCTGCCAGGTGGGCATTGAGTAGGTGTAAGGAGTGCACAGGAGAACTCTACTGTGAGTTCAACAAAAGTCAGAATCACTAAGGATTCTAGATGCACTACCAGGTGGGCATTGAGTAACTGCAAGGAGTTCATAGAAGAACTCTTCTGTGGAGTTCTATACAACTCTGCCAGGAGGGCATTGAGTCAGTGTGAAGACAGCCACAGGAAGAGGACTTTGTTGAGTTCTGTAAATTGGGAGAAGAATCCACTGAAGGATCTTCGTAGGGTTGCTGAACACCCTAAACACTCAGCAAGAGGTTGCTTGAGCAAAGGATAGCCAGGAGGGCATCCAAATTCTCCATCTGCAGGAGAAAGGCAGAAGGATTTATTTCCTTAGAGGTCTAAGTGACAGGAAAGTTCAGAAGGAGTAGCACTTTGTGTGCAAAGACTATGCAGAGGCACATAAGTCACATAATCCTTTGAGGATTCGAAAGGAGTAAGCTCAGAAGGAGTACAACTGCTGTTTGATCCAATCATAAGATCTGGACCATTGGAGGTTTCCTACATCCAGGAAGCAGAAGGAGAAGTGCACAGGAAGACGGGGTCTGAGCTACCAGATCTTGGTCAAAACACCTGAAAGCCATTAGATCTGTCAGGGGTTACACGAGGTTTAAGCCCACGTGAAATGGGAAGAGAAAGTCCTGAAGGAGGCATTGGCATATCTGGATTTCAGCATTTGGGATATCAGAGGTCTTGAGGACGAGCAGTCGGGACACTCCACATTGAAAGTCCTGAAATAGTGAATTAGATCGCAGTCGTCCGTCTGCGAGAGGACGCGTGTCATGTGATCATTCGTTTCAGAGATTCGGGCATCGGGACTCACATAGGTGAGCATTTTGACTTCGCACCTGGCGAAGTCCCGAAAAGATCTGAACCGTCCATCATAGGAGGACACGTGGCAACAATCCAGAATTTCGGGGAAAATCCCGAAAGGAAAGCCATTTTGGCATATCGGGATTCAGCATTTCGAGAATCCTGTGGATAAGAGGTCCGAGTATTTCGGCATTTGGAAACCCAAAATCATGAAGGGAGAGGAAGGCTGGGAAATTTCCATTTCTACATTTCACACATCGACACTTCGGGAGTCGAGAGGACAGGAGGTCAGGTTCTCGTGTCAATAAGTCTCGAAGGAAATAGGACTGCGGTCTTATGAGAAGTGGTCACATGGACAAAGACATATCCCAGGGGGCTAAATGCCGAAGATGTGTTTCGACATTTCAGTAATTCGGTGATTGGGAGATCGAGGGGACAATGGTTCTCGTGACATCAATATTTAAGAAGTTTCGAAACCCAAATTTTTCATTTTCCTGTCAGGAAATGTTCATGGTCATGTTCAGAGGCCGTGAGGTGAACAGAAGGACCTGTGGATCGAATTGACAGAGATTCCAGCAGGGAATCGAAAGAGCTAATTCAACTCAGGGAATGTAGAACGAACGATCCTTAAGACTGGGAGGTCATGCAGAGACTCTATCGAGGCAGAGGTGGTGTCTGTGTCACTAAGACCGGATCAATGGGCCTCATCCTCTTTCACGATCAACGATCGAGATCCACTTCGGGGCTCTGCGCTTCGGGAGTCTCAACTTTCCTCACTTGCCTCCTCTCGGAACGCTTTTACTCGAAGTTCATGATCTGTCGATGGGTGTCCTCCCACAGATCAATGACTATGAATCACTTCATCTCTTTGGGCTTCAGAAGTTTCAAAATTTCCTCCTGCAGGTTATCCCAGAGTGCTTTCACTCGAAGTTGATGATCCTTTGACGTATGTCTTATGGAATCAATAGTCGATATGTACTCTGGCCTTCGGGCCTTCAGGAGTTTTCGACCCAACGCAACCTATCACATCCTTCCCCACTGGAGTGCCTAGTCTTCGAACTACACAATTTGTCACCACGTGGTGAAATACTGGAAGAGGAGATGTGGCCCAATCAGGCGGGTGACATGTGTCACATTCTAACTGACATTTCAATACTCCATATGCTCAAAACTTACTGACACATGACACACATCCCATGTGTCCATGTCATCCTAGGTGACGTCCGCAAGTCACATCACTTCGGGAAGTCCAGGATCCACATCACCTGTAGATGACATCATCATGCCCCATCACTTCATCTCTTCGGGCTTCAGGACTTAGGGAATTTCCACACTGGCACACTTCCAATTCTCCCGATCTTTGAATTCTCGAACTGGCCAATCCGTCGCCATGTGTCCTTCTAGATAGGACAACTAAGATTCACTTCGGGTCTTCACCTAGAGTCCACGAATTTGCACCATGTGTCCTCCTTAATCTAACGATTGATGGTTACTTTGGGGCTTCGGACTTCGGAAATCTCAAACTTTAAAAATTATCTGGCCCCACTGGCTTTTATCCAAATCCCTGGATCTGGTGATGCGTAGCTCTCGACAGATCAATTGCTGAGATCCTTTCGGGTCTTTGGGTTTCGTAAATATCAAACTTCAAACCTCCTCAAAGTACATGGGATTCTGTCGCGTGTCCTCTTGAATTGGATGGTTGATGCTTACTTTGGGCCTTCACCTGAAATCCATAGATTTACGCCACGTCTCTTCTAAATCAGACGGCCCAGATTCAACTCGGACGATCCAATGCTTTAGATTTACCTCGGACGATCTGGCAACTGAGATCTATTTCGAATGATCAGATGATCGAGATTTACTTCGGCTCTCCAAGATTTAGGAGTTTCAAATATCAACTGAAAACCTCTCGAATAGATTTCTCTAGAGTTACTGATCTACTGACACGTACCTCTTGGTGATCGACGGTCATGATCTACTTCGACTATTTCACCTCCTCATCATCCACAAACTTCTGAAGTTGTGAATCTTGCACAACCTGTCTCTCCTTGATGATGGAAATCCCTAAACTGCTTCGACTATACAGATTTTCGATGCTCGAGCCCTAACGTGTTACATCACTTACTTCCTTTCAATTTGCGGGGGCACGCATTGATGGTTTGGATTAACCCACTTTTCACCCCGCAATTATCCCGACGGTGACATGTAACCCCTCGGTGAAATCGTGGTTTGGATTGCAGGACAACCTTGAGGAATTATCTCCTGTACAACTTGGTTCCCCGCAATGTCGGTTGTCTATTGATCCCTCTCTCTAATGGGATCTGACGGTGGTGACCTTAACCCTTTCTTCCTTTTCATTGGACGAACCTTATTCACCTGTCCT
>ML823665.1:0-31392 GCA_009831015.1 Picea engelmannii
CTTTCAATGGGTTGATCTTGATGTCATATTCTTGAATTTTTGCAATCCATTTTTCCAATTTCCCTTCTCTCAATTGTTGATTAAGGAACATTTTTACCGAAGATGTTGGGACATATTCTATAACATGAGATGAAAAAATGTAAGTTCAGAAGTGTTCCACTACTTTAACCAAGGAAATATCTTGCTTCTCTATTTTTCAATATCTCAACTCATAGTCGTGTAAAGTTTTACTCAAAAATTATTTGAAGTTAATCTCCTTTGATATTCCTTTGCACTAAAATAGAAGCAATGGTCTCTTATGAAGAAAAAGAATAAATGATAATATCTTGATCAAAATTTGTACTTACAAGAAATGGAGCTGAAGCAAATTCATCCTTGATTTTAGTAAATAATCTTTGAATTTATTGTGTCCATTTAAATATTTTATCCTTCTTCAACAAGACATTTATCGGTTTCACAATTGTGGCATAATATGTGACAAACCTCCTCACAAAGTTTATCTTTCCAAAAAATTACTTTACTCATTTTCTCGATGTTGGAGGGATCAATTAATTGATATCTTTAACTCTCTATGGATCAATGTATATTCTTTATTTACTAACTATATGTCCCAAGAGTTTTTCCTCTGACACTGCAAACAAGCATCTCTTGGGAATCAAAGATATTTCATACAATCTTCATTGTTCTAATACTTTCCTTAAATGTTCAATGTGCTTTTCTCTTTCTCTAGAATGAATAGTAAGATCATCTTTATAGTCAATGATAAATTTTCCAATTAAATATTTGCATGATCCATTGTCCTCTGAAAATTTGCTCCAACATTTTTACAGAAAAAGGGAATTTGTACATATGCATATGTCTCTTAGTGTGTGATTAAATAAGTTTTAATCGTGTCTTCTTCTGAAACTAGTACTTGATTATATCTAGAGAAACCATATAACATAGACATCAAAGGTGAATCATTCACTTGTTGTAGCAACATCTCCATGTTAGGGAGGGGATAATTATATTTGAGATGTTCCTGATTTAAATCTCTAAAATCAACACAAAGACTAATTTTCCCACTCTTCTTTCTTACTATAACATGGTTTGAAAGCAATTATGAGTGTCTAAATGGGAATATTATTTTGGCCTTCCTCAAATTTTCCGACTCAATTTTTACGAGGGGTTTTAGCTTAGAATTCGCAATCCTCAACATTTTCCTGACCATCTTTGTTCCTTCTTTTAGTTGTATGATATGATGAAATATTGATTTATCATACTCCTTCAAGTTATCATATGTCCATGCAAAACATCATAAAATTCTTTGAACCAAGTTTTGTATTCCTCAACTTATTGTTTTGTACAACTAATAGCGAGATTTACATATTTCAGAGAATCTTGAATACCAATATTTATTTTCTGAGTTTTCTTTACTTTTCTAACCAACTCTTATTCTTTCAATTTGGGAGCTTTTGTTTGGTAATGTCATGTGAAAAGAGATTCAAAATTGATACAATTCTTTGTAAGTGATATGTGACATTGGTATTTAGAGTTATCTAGAACATCACTTCTATGAGATAGAAATTCAAACAACTCATCATTTTAAAAAAATTGAAGATAATTTTGATTATCAGGATCAAAAGGATTGAAAATACTTTTGACCTGGAATGTATTTTTCATATGTTAGCCATCAGGATTGAATAAATATGCAACAATCACCAGTGAGTCTTCCTTTTGATTCTTATCTATTGGATTAAGGAGATATTAAATTAATTGCAAAAATTCATGAGTTCATTCATTCTTTTGGCATTAAAATTTATTTTTTCTTTATTGATCTTATATTTATTTATTATATGATTTATAACCAATCCAAAATCACTAGTTATAATCAAGTGTTCAATTCTCATTTGAAGTGCAGGATTCATTCCTTGTATCAGTGCTACATATTCAACTTCATTATTTGTACAAGGAAATTTTCATATGATGGAGTGTGTACATATAACTTAATTGGGGCTCCTGAAAACAATCCCTACTTCACTTCCATATTTGGAGAATGTGCCATCAAAATACATCTTCCAAAATCCTCCAAAATAATTTTCTCCTTCTTCTTTTGAAATACTTAGCTGCTCTGGGTCAAGCACAACATAGTTTCCAATTCCATAATAAATATAATCTTGCATTAATTCATTATTTTTTTCTTTAAGGAAACCCTATTCCTAGATTCTCGAGGAAATTTCACCATTATTCCATACTCATTTGGTAAATTCATACAAATTTCATCATTCATGATGTAACCTACAATTACCGAGCATCAATATCATCCCACAACTTCTCCATAAGTTGGAGTAAGTCCACTAAAATGATAGTGAAAACAATTGTAATATGGGGTGCTACATTTATCTAGACACAAAAATATTTGATTTCCCCATATGTCGGGACCTTTCTTGAATCTATTTCATAAATGCACTCTCCAGTTAGATAATACTTCATTCATCCCATTCAAAGAGCTTCCATTACTGACAAAAGAATAATATTGTTGGTTGTCCCACTGTCAACCAAAAAATTGTGTAACACTACATCATGATTTTATATTGATATGTAGAAAGGTGGAACTTTACCTCTTGGATGGACTATTGTAATATTCTAATATTTCCTGGGATTTGTTATAAAAACTTATATTCTTGTAGTTGTCTCATCCAAAATCTTGAGAATATTTTCTCTTTGCTAAGGAATTTTTACCACTTCCATGAAAGGGACAGTAATTCTCAATTTGGTCAAGTCATCAATTATATTATAAGAAATTTGTGGAGAATTATTCATTTGATTGACAATTGATTTCTTTTTTTATGTTTTTGGAATGCTTGTTTTGTTTTTCTCTTTTTTATTTAACTTTTCAATCTTTTCCTTTGTATTAAATTCATCAACTTGTGCTCATGTTTGCACAACATTCTCTTGTGAGTTTTCCAATTCTTCTTGTTAATAAAATATATACAAGGATATCTCACCTTCATATGTCTGTACAGATTCAATATTTTCATCTTGAGTGATTTCATCCTCTTGGTCAAAATTTTCAAAATTTTCTTCATCAAATACTTCTTCCAATATGATAACATTAGGATTTTTCACCCTTGGTGTTTTTTTTATTTGGTCATATTCATTTTCAATTCTATATTCATGAAGAGGATTTGTTCTCTGTCCCTAAGAAGGAACTACGTGGTATTGATTGTTTGGGGTAAACGTTTCTCCTCTTCTTAATCTTGTTATCTCATTTTTCATTTGTCGAATCATTTGATTCATCTGATATATTTCTAATATTTTCTTTGTCTCTTGAGTTAATATTGGATCATTTCTTATATTATAGATTACTCCATGAAGAATCCATGCACCAATTCCTTAGTTTTTTTTGTGCTACTTATATGTGTAATACAATGCACTCATTAATTATCAATCCGGGATCTGTAATCAATAGAGTTACAAGACACCAGTAAGGAAGGTAATTCTAATGTCATGAGTATAGAACTATTCTAGATTATGCATGATGGAAAAAAAAAAAACTAGCAAATCAAAACACACTTTGGTTGTCTTTCACAGAGAGGCTATCTACTCCATTATGGCACATGCAAGTATGAGATGGATTTCTTTTAACAGATCAACTCTGATATCTGACCCAGAAAACTAACTATGCAATCACACTTCTGAAAGGGAAATCACACATCAATCATCAAGACATAGCATGGGTAGTTCAATAGTCAATATATTGAGTATGTTGTGGCTCACAATGTGATGTTGTGAACTTCACTAGTTCTCCTTCAAATATGTATGACTACTGCTGCCAACATTTATGTCCATGAAATGAAAACAAATTCATAAAAATAGAAACATATCATATGCAAAAACAAAAGAGATCTCTAAGCAATCGAAACCTAAATTGAACTATACTGCTATCATCTGAAAATATCAAAGCTTCAGCTAGTCTAACATTTATACTATTGAAATCAACTACTAACACTAATCTATAAGGATGCTGACCTTTGTTGGGTGGTGGGCCCTTGCTTCTTCAACAGGTCAGCAATTGGAGTCTACAGTAAGCTCTCTTTCAATCCACACATTCCTCTTACTCAAATTTCAAAACATAGAATTAAACTATGCTAACAACTCAACTCACATTCATTCATAAATGATCAAGACCTGGAAATAATTATCATCCTTCTATTAAACTTCAACTCAAAATTTGTTCTGCATTATGTAACACTTCTTTTATGCTAACTCTCTACTACCTCCACCATCCTTGTCATGACTATTTAAATAGTCTTAGTCGTGAAACACAAGGAGGTGAAATCTTTAGCAAATCAGTCAATTGTCAAATTTATATATTCGGTTACATATTTTAAGCTTCATCCTCATGACACGAAATGTATGAGGATGAAGAAATAAACAAACAAGCTTATCATAACCATGCTAGATCTTTAATGATTCAAAAAACATACAACAATTATATTTGGTATGATCTGGAGATAAACTTGGTATATTATGCTTCCTATATTGGTACCGGATTGTGAAAGGTGAGATTCGGTAAATGGTACCGGATCTGAACAATATGCAAGTGGTTGGTACCAGACTAGAAAAGACTACAACCATTGGTACCTGATAGCGAAAGTGAATGGTTCGATATTGGATCTGAATGGAAGGTGTGCTTGGTACCATATTTGGACAGTGACAATCTGACGCATAAGTACCGGATAGTTGAGCTGGTACAGAAAGGCTGGACTCATCTAGAGGTCAAAGGTTACATGTGGAAAATTAAAACATTAGTACATGAAACATTTAGTCTCCTAGCTCAATAAACCACAAAAATGTATGAATTAATTGTACTTTACCTTATGACCTCATCAATGACTAATGGTAGTGTTCGTTGTCATTTATCCAAGCTTAGGTAAGCCAAAATAGTATAGATGAGGAGTCTAATAGGGTAGTGAGGATGTCAATTTAGAGGCTCAACATTCCCCCATGCCAAAACGATTGCATGTCCTCATGCAACTAAAACAAACCCAAAAATTTTCAAAATTTGAGACTCCATTCTTTACTTATGTGGATCAATGATGTTGATGCCTGAGGCTTCTACTTTCATCTCCCTTTTTATGAACCTAATGTATTGTAAGAGTCTTAGTACCTTATTGAGCTTATTATAAGTCTCTTCATGGTCATCTTGAAGTTGTTGGTTGGTTGCCTTTATTTGCTCGTTTTCCTTTTTGATATACCTGTCCAATAGTTGGTATTCCTTCACTTCTTGTTTGAGTTACTGGTTTTGTTTTTGCATCTCCCCAATCTTTTTCTTCATATGTGCTTTTGTTAAGGTCCTTGTTGACTCCATTGTTTATGGATGGATGTATTCTCTTTCCTCCACTTCCTCCCTCATCCCACATAAAGTAATAGTGACTTGTTCCTCCTAGGGATGTCATCCTGGACTAATAGGTCTTCAGAAGGGGAGGTAAGATCTATTGGATCTTCATGTGTATGAGTACTGACAGCTTCTTTTCCTTTCTTTTCCATGCTCCTTGTGGTTCTTTTACAAGGGGGTACTGGATTAGGGGGTCTCACAGGCTTCATTTTCTTAGTTTTTGTTTATGGAATGGTTACATGGGATTATTCTATACACTGTTCACTTTTATTTTCTGAGCTATTCTTCTCTTTCCTCACAGTTTTTGTCTTATGACCCTTCCCATCAAGTTCTACTATTGAAGTATCCTCTACTAATTTGGTTTTACCTTTTGATTCTTGACTTTTAAAAATCTTATTGACTGTGGAAGAGGGCCCTACTTGTTTACTAGATTTATCATTTTGGCTCAGTGTTCTGGATGATGATGGACTTACCTTATCTTTCTTTCCCTTTTTATTTTGAGGTTCCTTATCTCTGGAGCAAGCTGGACTTACTATATAGGTTTATTTTCTGTGGGAATGTGTTGAGTGATGAGGATTTTCTAGCTAATCATTTGCTTTCTGATTTCATGTAAAACTAACATCTTAATAATACCTTGATGGTAAATTCTAGTCTTCTCAGTTTTGGATAGGGATTTGACACCCCTTACCATCTTGTTCAGACTCATCCATACAAAATATGGGAAATCAATTTCAGGGCCTCCTTCAAAGTGTAATAGAAGCCTAAGATGATATATGAAGGTTACAACATACATTCCCTCACAAGTGAGGAATCATTGAAGACTAGCAAGCATTGGATGATATTCTTCCTTGACATGTTCCTAGGAATCCCCTTTTTCCAATCAGGGTGTTGATGGTCTTCTTTCAAAAATCATTGGCATATTTCCTTGTTGATTCCTACTCCTTTGAAATACTTGGATCCTTTGTTAGGTAATCCCGTGGCTTCCATTAAGGTTGCTTCATTTATTGTTAGTTGGAGATTGCCTATGTGCACAATATATCCATCGCAACCCTGAATAAATGCGTGAGATACCTTCTCATGACAACCTATGAATTTCTCCAAAAATGGTATCCATCCCACTCTAGCATACTTCTCTCTACACAGTTGGAACTCCTTAGTCACTCTATAAATCTGGAAGACTTGTTCATGTCTACTTACAACCATCTTTATAAATTTTGAGAAAAACAATCTGGCTATAGAGCAAGGATTTAGTTAGATCATGAGGGTAAGGGTTTGGTACCCAAGATTGCAGGGAGGAGTAAGCTCGGAACTGGAGAAAAGTTGGTAACGACAAAACAACTATGGTGATGACATCGCTAATTCAGATGGTGATTCTAAGTAAAGATGTTGTAAAGGAAAATTAAGACAAGATGAGGCTCATCTAGATGGCTTCGCCACCCAGATAAGCCATTTCATTTATCCCCGTTAGTGAAATGATGGGGATGAAACGTTGGGTGTTGAAGCATCATTGTTATTTGGGATAAGTGATTGGACTTCTGAGTGGTGAATTTGATGTTGAATTGTGGTTCATGACACGAGATACATTCGTGATTGCTTAAGGATGAAGCACGTTCGTGGTTCATCATTACTAGACATGCTCCATATTCACACGTTTGATGTGATTTTTCCTTCAATAATTTTCAAGTGCTTATGTGATGAGAGGATTGATTAAGGTATGGGTATGAGGGAAGTGATAGTTAGGTGCATGGTTTTAATATTAAGGTCATAAGATCTAGTATACGTTTTCATACCTCTTGTAGTTTTATAAGCATAGGAAAATAAATAATACCATGTTACCTTTGTTTTTACCATTGTATAATCAATACCCATAGCATATGTGACTACCTTTGTATTTGAAGCTTGCAGATTGTCAGAGTTCATCTTCTTAGGCCGGAGTTTTCTGGAAGCTTGGTACCGGAATTTCCTGTACTTCATGAGACTTCTTTATTCTGTGCTTGTCTTCTTTTGTGTTTGGTTCTGTAGTGTTATAGGGTGAGCCTGGTGATTTATGAGGATGAGGTGTGAGTCTGAAAAAGAGTTCTGAAAATAGCTCTTTGACCCTCCCCCATGCTAAGGATGTTTCATATCCTTATGTAAGAAGATCTAACATCCTGTATCATAATGAAAAAAATGATAAGAGAAAAAGAAACCAAATCAAATTCCAAAAGTACATTTATCACCTAGCATATGATCACATGCCTAACAATTTTGAAATTGCCTTTATTTTAATGACTTATAGAAAAGGGTAGCATTCAGTAGTGAAGACATGGAGGTTTTTATATTTTTTCCAGAAGAACAGATCCAACCTAACTTGCTTCAGAGATTTACTATCATTATATGTTATAGATAAATTTCACAGTATAAGTAGATTATACTCCCTAGTTAGGGCTCCACTCTTAAGAAATTTCCTTCTTAGGTAATGTAGGCTTTAGATCTCAGACCGGTAAAGTTGAATTAGGGTAATTCTCAAATGGACATTTGCTTGTAGTAATTGTCTTGTCTGTTAATCTGGAGTTTGTATCTCATAAATGTCAACATTGACCTTTGCTTGTAGAGTTCAATTTTTTAGATGACAAAAGTGAATTTTTCAATCAGACAAGTATAGATGAGACATTTCTCAACCAGAACCCACTGCCAGCAAGCTTGTTCAGTACTCCAATGGGGTAGCTATGATAATTAGTGAGAGACATCCCTTCCCTAGGTAGAATGCCCCATTTCCAACAGGCCTTTTCAGTACCCCGATGGGTTTGCCTAGTCATACCACATACCGGTACCCGCTTCCAGCAGACCTGTTCAGTATCCTAGTGGGTTAGTCTCTTAAACCCTTTTTCCATCAGAGGCTTCTTGTCCATAGTCACCTATTTCAATTTTTATTAAACAGTGCTTTTGCATGGTGACAGGGGAGGCTCGTCTGAAAACCTTTTTACAGGTTGGGATGGTATTGTGTTGGAAGGTATATTCTCTTATTTGGATGTCTTTAAAGATTTGTCTGAAGGAAAAATAAACTTATGTATTGCACATTAAATCCATATGTATAATTTTGTCTGAGTTTGTCCATAAGAGAATGACCTAAAGTTACCTTAGGGTACTGATACATCCTCTTCCATAAAAGTTTTCCTAGTGTGCCCATGATAGAGAGTGTTCATATACTCATATGTTACTCTTTAGAAAAGATAATCCAATGAATACTATTGAAGTCTAGTTAGGGTGAGATAGTTACTTGTAGGATAATATAGTTTTTATCCCTTTAATCATGCTAAAATATTGGATAAAGGCAAACTCTAGAATTTAAAGAAGATTAAGCATGGTTCTTTTAACAATCATAGGTAAAGATTATGTTTTCTTTGTCAAGCAACATAACCAAGAGAAATTAAAATACATCCTTTTAGCTAGCAACAGAACCAAAAGAAATTAAAAAGTATTCCTTTTAGCTAGCAACAGAACCAAAATAAATTAAAAATTCTTCCCTTTTAGAAACAGAAGCAAAAGAAATTAAAGATACTTCCCTTTAGTCAGCAACAGAACCAAAAGAAATTATTGCTTCATAAGGGCTGCCATTTGATGTGGCATTCGGCTTCTTGGTTCCAGCTTAAGTGGTTTTTGCATGGCTTCATACTTCATATTAATTGACATAAGCTTTCGAAATATGCATCGAATTCCTTGTCAATTAGGTGATGTGTCCTGATAGTACCATATAAGGACAAATTTCTGGTATTGGACCAGCACAGGACTGTTGGTACCGGACCAGAACAAGATTTCTAGTACCAGAGCATAACAAAGTATTGTTGATGCCTACAAACTAATGTTTAGCAAGTTATTGAAAGATCAAATAAATTATATAAATCTACTTACAAAGATAAAATGCGAAAGTAAAACAAAACGAGGTAAGAATCCCTTGTTACCTTCAACTTATTAACAAAACACAATCCACACCTATGTACAAAATTTTTTAAAAATAAACCAATCAATCAATGTGGATCAGTAAGAAGGTATTCTTCCTTACTGATCACCTGCATATCTGAATTCTGTAGTATATGAGTCAAAAATTCCTCTTTTGATAGGGGTTAGTTATAAATTCTCAACCGATGACCATTCACAAGTAGTGGTGTCTGTTGTTCATCAATTGTCTTTATCCTGATTGAACCATTGTCATAGACAGAGTCAATTTCATAAGGTCCCATCCAATGAGTAGTTAACTTACCTTTGAAGTTCTTGAATTTGTTGTCATACAACAGGGCCCAATCTCCTTGTTGAAAATTTTTCTTTTTGAGATACTTGTCATGCCATTTTGTTTTCTACTCTTGAATGAGGGTGGTTCTTTGAAGTGCTTCCTGCCTGATTTCGTCCAAATCATTAAGCTGCAAGAGTCTTTGTTGTTGGGCTTCATCCAAGTTCATGCCAACTTGTACTGCAGTCCTGAAGGTTTTGAACTGGAATTCTATGGGGAGAAGTACCTTCTTCCCGTACACCAACTCATAGGGTGTATGTCCTATTGTATTCCTCCAGGTGATTATATAAGACCATAAGGCTTCTAGTAATCTATCAACCCAGTCCTTGTCATGTAGCTATATTGTTTTGGTAAGAATGGACTCAATAACTTTGTTGGTAGATTCTACTTGTCCATTTGCCTATGGACGGTAGGGTGTATATTTCCTGTGTTTAATTTGGTATTGTTCTGTAACAAATTTGACTAGATTAGAGGTAAATTGAGTTCCCTAATCAGTCAAAATTTCTCAAGGTACACCAAATCTAGTAAAGATTTCATTAAAAAGGAAATCTACCATTGATTGTTCACTTGCAGCTGGTAAATCTTTTGCTTCAACCCACTTAGTCACATAGTCAGTACATACAAGTATGTACTTTTTCTTTTTAGATGCAGGGTTAATGGGCCCTACAAAATCTAATGCCCATTTCTCAAAAGGCTCAATGACTAATTGGGCTTGAAGTGGCATTTGGTCTCGTGCAGTAGGCTTACCCATTCGTTGGCATTCATCACAATTGGATACATAGGTTTTAGCATCTTTGAAAATATGAGGCCAATAATAACCAGATTGCAGAACTTTATAAGAGGTCCTCTTGTCTATGAAGTTTCCTCCATAAGGACCATCATGGCAGGCTTGCAAAATATCATGAATTTCATCTTCCCTTAGACATCTCCTGATTACCAAATCTGGTCCTATTTTGTAGAGACAATCATCGTGCCACATGTAGTTTTCACTTAGCTGAATTACTTTGTGTTTTTCTCTAGGAGACAATTTCTGAGGCATCTTCCCTGTCACAAGATAGTTAGCTACATCTACATACCAAGGATTTAATGTAGAAATAGAAAATAAATTTTCATCAGGAAGGTTATCTTCTACTGGTTTGTTGTCTTCTAGATGAATCATTCTAGATAGGAAATCAACCACAAGATTATCCTTACCAGGTCTATCAATAATGTTGATATTGAACTCTTGTAATAATAATAGCCATGTTGTAACTCTAGGATTTGTTACATGTTTCTTCATTAAGAATTTTATGGCTGAATGATCAGTGTGTACAAAAGCTTGATATCCTGTAATATAGTGTCTAAATTTATTGATAGCATGGACCACAGCTAGGAATTCTTTTTCTGTGACCATATAATTAACTTCAGATGGAGACAAATTTTTACTGACAAAGTAAATAGCATAAGGCATTTGATTTTCCCTTTGTCCAAGAACTACCCCAAGGGTTGTGTTTGAGGCATTGGTACAGGTATGAAAAGGAAGGGACCAATTTGTTCCTATTAATACAGGGGTAGTTGAAAATTTATGTTTTAGAATCTCAAAAGATAATTGGCATTCATCATCCCACTTAAATTTAGCTTCTTTAGATAATAACTTGAATAAAGGGGTAGCTAGGCTTGTAAAATTCGGAATGAATATTCTATAGTAGCCAGCATGCCCTAAAAAGCTACAAACTTCCTTTTGTGAGGAAGGTATTCTGATTTGTGTGATAATATGAATCTTTGCCGGATCAAATTTCATTCCAGAACTAGAGATGTGATGTCCCAAAACAATACCTTCAATGAGCATCATCTTTGACTTTTCATTACTTAGGGAAATATTAGTTTCCTTACACCTAATCAAGACTTTTTCTAGACTAGTCAAATCTTCCTGGAAGTATTTTCCATGGACTGTAAAGTCATCCATGTAGACTTCCATGCAATCATTGTTGAAGTCAGAGAAAATGTCTAGGACATCCCTTTGAAAATTGGATGGGGCATTGCAATGTCCAAAAGGAAAAACCCTATAAGCATAGGTTCCCCATGGGCAGGTGAAAGTGGTATTCTCCTGGTCTTCAGGTGCTATTTGTATTTGGTTATAACCACTAAACCCATCTAGGAACGAAAAATACTTCTTTCCAGACAAGGTATCCAACACCTGATCAATAAATGGTAAGGGAAAATAATCCCTATGGGTGGCTTTGTTCAACTCCCTGAAGTCTACACATATTATCCACTTACCATTTTTCTTGGGAACTATGACAAGTGGAGACACCCATTGACTATCTGAAGTGGGGTATATGAGATTGGCTTCAAGGAGTTTTTGGAATTCCTCTTTTACAATATATTTAAGGGCTAGATTCATCCTTCGCTGAGGCTACCTAACTAGTTTGATTTGGTCATTAGTGTAGATATGATGTGTGCATGTGTCAGGGTGGATGCCTTTCATTTCTGTATAATCCCATGCAAAGGCATCAAATTTTCTTTGTAGAATTTCAATTACTTGTGTCTTTTGTTCTGGTTCCAAACTAGAGTTGATATACAAAGGTTTTCCTGGGCTAATCTCAACAAGTTCAGTACTTTCTTCCTTCTCTGAGGGAGCTGGTGATAAAGTATATAATTGAGTGATATTAGGGCGCCAGGTTTGCTGAAATTCGGAATTGAAAATGTGTGCAACTCTGCAAAAAACCTTGGATATTCAATACAATTTGTATCAGCCAAAAATAAACTTAAGACTTGTTCATTTGATTGTTCTTGCATTCCTTTTACCTGTTCAAGTGTTAAAAGGGGTCTAATGCAATCTTCTTCTCCATAAGGGTTTTCTAACCAGATAGGTATCTCCTATGTCGGTTGGGAAGGAGGAAAGAGGACAATATTTTGGCTATGTGTGCCATTGGATATAGTCATCTCACCGGACCAAAAACTGATAACGGCATCTACTGTGGCTAGCCAAGGGCGGCCAAGAACCACAAGGTGTCCTGGTTTGGAGGATGATTTAGAGTAGATGACTAGAAAGTCTACTGGATATTCCCAAGAAGCTAGAGTGACTGTGACATCATCTAGACTTCCTGCAGGGCTAATGATTGACTTATCTGCCAACTCTATCATGTTTTGGGTTGGTCTTAACTGGTTGATTTGGATATTTTTCATAGTGTCAAAAGGCATTACATTAATTGCTACACCCAAATCAATGAGTGTGTTTGGTAAAGAAATACCATTAATTTCAACAGTGACTACTGGGTTCCCAAGGTCATTATATTTGTATGGCATTTCATATATAAATTCAGATAATTGCCCCACCACCTGAACAAGGGGAGGTTCCTTCTTCTTCCTTCCTAGTTTCTTAAGGCAAATATCCCTTATGATTTTGGCATATATGGGGATATCATTAATGGCTTGCAACAAAGGTATTTTTATACATACATTTTGTAATTCATCCTCTATATCTTTGTGCAAGGGTGGGTCAAGTTTCTTCACTAATAGTCTTTCGAGGTAGGGTGGAACATTAACTTGTTGAGGTACTCGTACAGAATGAGAAGTGATTGGAATAGGAGGGGAAGTCTCTTCTTCTACAGGGGTGGTTTGAGTGTTTTCTTCCTTAGAATGATTATCATTTTCTTCCTGAATTATTACTCCAGGATTTGATTGATTTCCAGTTTTCCCTGATCGTAGTTGAATTTCATAGATGGGAAATGTTTGAACTTCTGAATTCTTCACAGGGTGGGTGGGTCGAGTATTGGGGTTAGGGATTGGCTGGGCAGGGATTGTTGTTGGTCATGGAGGGTTGTGGGCATCTTGGTTTTGTGGCTGTTGATTGGCATTTATAGGTACTTGCTGTTGTTGGTTAGGGTTCAAGGGGGTTGTAAATTGTTGTTGTATAGGAGGTGGGAGTAAATCTTTCATCTGTGGTGGGTTAAATCTAGGTAGTAATTGGGAAATGTTTGCAAGATACTATGGATATGTAGGGTAAGAGGTATTCCCATACACAGGCCCCCTCCAACCTTGTTGCCAAGGTTGAGTTTGAGCTTGTTGAGGTGTCCATTGTGGATAGGTCATTGGGGGAGGACCCCATTGTTGTTGTTGATACTGTGCATTAGGGTCATAAAATGAATTGGGGTTTTGTGCTCTCCAAGGTCTTCTGAAAGGGTATGATTGTTCTTGTGAGAATCCTCCTCCCCTATAAATGGCTTGTAGTTCATGAAAATTTTGACACTTAGATGTGGGGTGCTCTAGTGTACACAGGCCACAAATTTGTATGACATTTAATGGAAATTATTTCCCACTGTGCTTCTTTCGGCATCTAGGATAGAAGATTTCTAAAAAAATCTCTTCTTCTTGTTTCTTTTTCAGTTTTAGGGTATCTAACTGGTTACTGATTGTGCTCAAGATGTATGTTTTAAAGTTCTCTAATAAGTTTCCTAACTCAATTCTGGTGACAATTCCTGAGCTTTGTCATGTATTTCTGCTGAAAGAATCTCTTGGTGCTTTGTTTGTTTTAGCTTGTCCTCTTGAGTATATTTTACAGTAATCTGCAATCTCTTCAAAAGTATTTTGGTGCACATCTCCTGAACTTAAAAAATTTAAAACTTCTATGCATTCATCTCTAATACCCTTCAAAAATACAGTTCTTACTACAGCTAGGTCTGTGGTGAATAATTTTGATTTCTGGTAGTTGTATAAGAACCTTTCTAAGTAGTCTTCAGGGATTTCATCTTTTGTTTGTTGCATTTAAAAAATGTCATTTTTAGCATTATCCTTACAACAGTCTTGGTATTTTCATAAAAATGTGTCTTTCATCTAATCCCAAGAGAGGATTGTATTTTCTCCTAAGCTCATGAACCATCTTAAGGTTGAATCCTTTATTGTAGTAGGAAAGAGCTTAAGTTTTTGGGCATCGTCTGAGTAGTTATAGCTTCTACATAATATGTCAAACTTGAATAAGAATAAGTCTGGATCTTCAGTTGACATACCTCTAAAAGTGGGTAACGATGATAGTGGGATGTTTTTCATGCTAATGTTTCAGGAAATATCCAAGATTGGAAACCCAAAGGTCTCAGTCTCAGTGGCTACATTTCCTTCTTCTTTTGCCATTCCACTGATAGATGGTTTAGAAACTGGATTTTGTGTGTCTCTTCAACGTTCAACAGATTCACGTTTTACCCACCCCAATGTTGATTCTTCCATTTTAGGTTCTTCTTATGGAGCCTCGCTGGATCCCCTTGAAATTTCTCCTGATGGAATGTTTCCTGCACCAGTGTCAGTTGGATTAGTCGGGGGGGTGTTTTTGAATATTTAGAGCTTACAAATATACCCTTATTATCTCTATATCTATGCATAAAATGGAAATTTGATTCTTAAGTGAATTGAAATCCTAATTCTATCTAGAATGTAAGAAGGAAACCTGGCTTCGGAGAACCCCACTCTAGTTTCTGCATGGCTCTTCACTCATGTCTTAAATGTTTTATCCTCCTCCCTCAATAATCCTTTAAAATCATTCAAAAACTATGCAAACAATCTAAGCTAAAAATCACTTCCCATTGTTTGCAACTCCCCGACAACAGTGCCAAAATGTTGTGCTACTTATATGTGTAATGTAATGCACTCATTAATTATCAATCCAGGATTCATAATCAATGGAGTTATAAGACACCAGTAAGGAAGGTAATTCTAATGTCATGAATATAGAACTATTCTAGATTATGCATGCTGGAAACAAAACAAACTAGAAAATCAAAACAAACTTTGGTTGTCTTTCACAGAGAGGCTATCTGCTCCATTATGGGACATGCAAGTATGATATGGAGTTCTTTTGACAGATAAACTCTACTATTTGACCCAGATAACTAACTATGCAATCACACTTCTGAAAGGGAAATCACATATCAATCATCAAGACATAGCATGGGTAGTTTAATAGTCAATATATTGAGTATGTTGTGGTTCACAATGTGTTGTTGTGAATTTCACTAGTTCTCCTTCAAATATGTCTGACTATTTCTGCCAGCATTTATATTCATGAAACGAAATCAAATTCATAAAAACAGAAACTGATCATATGAAAAAAAAAAAGATCTCTAAGAAATCGAAACCTAAACTAAACTATACTACTATCATCTGAAAAGATCAAAGCATCAACTAGTCTAACATTTATACTATTGAAATCAACTACTAACACTAATCTATAAGGATGTTGACCTTTGTTGGGTAGTGGGCCCTTGCTGCTTCAACAGGTCAACAAATGGAGTCTACAGTAATCTCTCTTTCAATCCACACATTCCTCTTACTCAAATTTCAAAACATAGAATTAAACTATGCTAACAACTCAACTCACATTCATTCATAAATGATCAAGACCTAGAAATAATTGACATCGTTCTATTAAACTTCAACTCAAAATCTGTTCTACAATATGTAACACTGCTTCACATACTATGTTATGCTAACTCTCTACTACCTCCACCATCTTTGTCATGACTATTTAAACAATCTTAGTCATGAAACACAAGGAGGTGAAATCTTTAGCAAATCGGTCAATTGTCAAATTTATATATTCGGTTACATATTTTAAGCTTCATCCTCATGACATGAAGTGTATGAGGATGAAGCAATGAACAAACAAGATTATCATAACCTTGATAGAGCTTTAATGATTCATCAAACATCCAACAATTATCTTTGGTAGGATCTGGAACTAAACTTGGTATATTTTTCTTCCTATATTGGTACCGGATCGTGACAAGTGAGATTCGGTAAATGGTGACGGATCCAAACAATATGCAATTGGTTGGTACCAAAATAGAATAGTCTGCGGCCATTGGTACCGGATCGCGACAGTGAATGGTTCGGTACCAGATCTGAATAGAAGGTGTGTTTGGTATTGGATTTAGATAGTGGAAATGTGGCACATAAGTATTAGATAGCTGAGATGGTACAGAAAGGATGGGCTCATCTAGAGGTCAAAGGTTGCATGTGGCAAATTAACACATTAGTACATGAAATATTTAGTCTCCTAGCTCAATAAACCACAAAAATGCATGAATTAATTATACTTTACCTTATGACCTCATCAATGGCTAATGGAAGTGTTATTTGTCATTTATCCAAGCTTAGGTAAGCCAAAAAGGTATAGATGAGGAGTATAATAGGGTAGTGGGGATGTCAATTTAGAGGCTCAACAGTTTTCAACGTTCCTTATTCCCTGATTTTCAACATTCCTTGAAGTTGATGCCCCTTGATTTATGATGGAAATATTATCGATTTGTCTTTGGAATGTTTCGAGGATGATCTCAAGATCAACATCTACTCCGGGCATCATTTATTCCATCTCCATTTCTTTATGTATTGTTCCTTTTAGGTCTTCATTTTATGCAACCCTAATAGAAAATTATACGTTTGAGGGAATTGTGTTTTTGTAACACCCAAGTATGAATGGAGCATTTGAATTTTGTTATTGTGGAATATGATTCAGTGTCTCAAAAAATATTATATTTAAATCTACTTTCACCCTTTTTCAAACATATTTGGGTGAATTCCATGTGTTATAAAAACAGGATCACGGAGAAATAAAATAAAACAAATGCGGAAATAAAACACAAAAGATACACAATACAATAGAGACACAGATATATGTGGTTCACCTAGTGTGGGCTACATCCACCAGATAAATTGCCAAGTCCTTTCTTTATTATTATCCAGCAAATGAAGGAATACAACCTACAACACACCCGTTTTAACTTCCTCTTCTTTCTCTAACAATATCCTTACTCATAATATAATATTCACAACGATAAATAGAAGCAATACATTTCCCTCATAAAAGAGGATTTCCTTCTAGGGAAAACAACCCTAACATAAATTCTACTTTGATATCTGCGACCTTATAATGAACAATGCAGATTTACTATGAAATTACAATATACATTTACAAGGAAAATTTTCCTTTGGGGGATTTTCCTACGAACCCCCGCCAAGGGCCTGCTTGCCCCTGGACCCCACAGGGGGGGTAAACACCCCTACACTCCCCAACTTGGGAAAGTGTACATTACTTCATGGTTTAAAGTATTCATGGGGTATCAACACGTTTGGAACCAATGACCTCTGAATCAGGAATATAATCAGACTCCACAATCAACAATCTCCCACTTGAATATTGATCTCAACAACTCCACTATTGTTGTATATGATGGACTATGATCCTTCTTGAACCTAGAAAATTTATCATCTTCACCTTCATGCTTGAATACAAACTGAAACTGAGAAAGAACTTAGTTTCTCCCAGGTTACTCCCTTAGTTAACTATGTGGGACTCTGACTAGTGTGTATCTTTTCCAATTTCAAATGTCCATATTCTAAGACGGGTCGTATGAAATGGTACGTAATATGTATATTCTTAGTATTTGAATGGAAGGTTTAGTTCTTTGCAATATGAATGGCACTCTCACTCTCAAAGTACAACCTGTTATTCTCCTGCTTCTTTCCCAATTCCTCCATAAACCTCTATAACCAAATCATTTCTTTACTAGCCTCTATAGCAGAAAAATACTCTACTTTTGTTGTTGAAAGTGAAACAACCTTTTGCAATTTAGAAATACAACTTATTGTTGTTCTACCTATAGTAAAAACATACCTTGTGGTTCTCCTCCTACTATCTTTATCACCTACCATATTTGAATCAACATATCCATGTAGAACAACGTCTAAACCTCCAAACCATAATGCATGAGTAGAAGTACCTCTTAAATACATGAGAATCCACTTTACTGCCTCCCAATGTTCTTTACGTGGATTATTCATATACGTTCTCACAACTCCCACTGCATGTGCAATATTTGGTCTTGTGAAAACCACCGCATACGTCAAACTGCCAATTGTTGATGAATAAGGGACCCTAGACATGTATTCTATCTCCTCTTGTGTCATGGGATACATTTATTTAGTTAATTTGAAATGGGTGGCCAAAGGTGTACTAATGTTTTTTCATTTTGCATTCTAAACCTCTCCGACACCTTCTCTATGTACTCACCCTGAGACAATGTCAATTTGCGATTTTTCCTGTCTCTTGTTATTCTCATACCAAGGATTTTCTTTGTGGCACCCAAATCCTTCATCGCAAATAAATTAGCTAATTTATTATTGAGAACATTTATATCTTTCATATTAGTCCCTGCAACAAGGTTGTCATCTACATACAATAGAAAGATAATATAGCTTCCATTTTCTACCCTTTTAAAATAAACACAATGATCAAAATGACATATGATAACCTTGTTCTATCATAAACCTGTCAAACTTCAAATACCACTACCTTGGAGCTTGCTTTAGATGATACAATCTCTTCTTCAACTTGCATATGAAATTCTCCTTCCCTTTGACCTCATACCCCTGTGGTTGTTGCATATAAATATATTCCTCGAAATCCCCATGGAGAAATGTTGTTTTTACATCTAATTGTTCAAAATGTAAATTTTCTACTGCCACGAGACTTAAAATAGTCCTAATTGAAATCATTTTAACAAGAGGAGAAAATATTTCATCAAAATATATACCTTTCTTTTGTGAAAACCCCTTTACAAAAAGTCTATCCTTGTACCATTTTTTTCCTCCATATTCTTCCTTCAACTTATAAACCCATTTATTCTGCAATGCTCTTTTTCCTACAGGAAACTAAAGTAAGTCCCAAGTCCGGTTATTAACCTAGGAATCCATTTCCTCTTTCATGCATTGCTCTCACTTATATTTGGTGTCTACGTACATTGCCTCTTCATAACATTCTCGTTCACGAGAATAAGTCAACAATAAATAATACAGTGAAGGAGAGTATCGTTCATGGGGTCTACTTAACCTGGTAGAACTTCTAACAACACTTTCAGAAGTTTTAGGCACATGTTGCTCCTATTGTTGTACATTTTGATTTTTTGGTTCCTTTGGAAGTTATGTTTCAGTGATGTCATCAAGAACTATGTATTTTGGTTTCTCTTTTTCCTGTTTCTTTCCCCGCAACTAATATTTGTACATGACCTTCTCATTGAATATAACATCTCTACTCCTAATAATTTTTTTATTTTCATAATTCCATAAGTGATAACCAAAATAATTAACATTTTATCCAATAAAGGTACACTTCTTGTATTTTTCCTCAAGCTTTGTTCTATTTTGTTTTATCAATATGGACAAATGCTTCAAAACTGAATGTATTCAAAAAATAATAGTTTCCATTTTTACCTATCCATGCCTCCTATGGAATTATACCATCCAAATAGCTTGAAGGTCGTCTATTTATTAAGTAAAAAACAATATCTACAACATTTTCCCAGAACTGTAAGGGAAAACAAGCATGCAATATCATACTCTATGCACACTCCATGATTTTCATGTTCATCTTTTCTGACACACCATTTTCTTATGGTGTTCCTGGAAGTGTCTTCTCTCTACGAATCCCATGGTATGAATAGTAATAATCAAAATCCTTGATGCAATATTCACCTCCATTGTCACCTAGTGTGGGATACGTCCACTAGATAAATTGTTTGTTCCTTCCTTTTTATTATCTAACAAAATGAAGGGATACATCCTAAAAAAAAACCATTGTAACTTCCTCTTCGTTCTCTCTTAGTATCCTCTCTCAGAATACAATACCCATGATAATTCACAGCTACAATACAATTACTTCATAAAATAGGGTTTCCTTCTAGGGAAACAAACCCTAAAATAACTTCTACCATCAGATATGTGACCTTATAACGAATAATCTAGATTGACTAATAAATTACAATATTTTACAAGGCATTGTTTCCCAAAAAATTTCTTTGGGGGTGCTTCCCCTTAATCCCCCACCAGGGGGGTTCCAAAAATTGTCGCCGCCCCCCCTGGACCCCCCTAGCAACAATTATGNCCTTTAGGGAATGGGGTGTTAAGCCCTCAAAAATGGATCATTAACCCTTAATTGGGGAATATTACATTAGTAATGTTATTTTATTTATGTCGACTTTAGTCCATTAGTTGTAATTATACCTCCTAGTCTCCTATATATACAAAGGAAACATTTTCATTTGGAATCATCTTGTAATTGTACATTTATGTGGGAATAAGGAGGTTTCCCCCTCAAAGAGGCTTATTATCTGAATTTATCTATTTTTAAAGGCTTTGAGTGCTTATTATGAGGTTTTTCTATGCTATATTGATATTTGGTTCTTAACATATGCTATCAGAGATAAAGGTCTTGGGTTTTCGCTACTACATCTAAGAAACCTTGGAATTTTTGCTATAACTTTATTTCTACAACATTTCAGAAGGAACAACTTGGACTATATTTAGTAGACGGATCAAGGTACGTTGGGTTAAAATTTCAGCTCCTGAGGCCTTATAATTTCGGAGAGACAGCCTGTGCAAGATAGGGTTCTGGAATCATCATGAACTGAGTCATTGCAGAATTTTCGCTATAAAATATTTTTTGTAAAGTTTCAAACCTTGAACTCCAGAGGATGTTCATAGAGATTAGTAAGGTATTTGTGTTGAAACGTTCATCTTCTGGGTCATCTTACATTTTTATATACACCCTTTGGAATATAGTGTATCTAACTAGTCCTATTGACTAGTCTCAAGAAGGTGTTCCAGGTAAATAAATCATAACTTCTTTCTAGAGTATCCAAATTGAGTGAGACTGGTTACATTGAATAGTGGACAGTATGTAGTATTTATGTTATGTGTTTCAGAATTTTATATCAATTATTGTTTGCGGGGCATGCTATACAAGTGACATCTCCCGGAAAGGCCAAAAATCAGCAAGTTGTGGGGAAGTTATCGTAAATTCCACTTGGCACATACAATTTTGATCAAGCCTGTGGAATTGCAGAGAAGAAATATTAGATAACTACAAAAAATAAAGTTTCATACCCAGAAGGGCCGAAAATTTGGATATACAGTAGAATAAATATTGTCTAGCAGAACCACCTCAAAATCAAGTTTCAAAAGTGATACTTGGCCAACATGCCACCCAAAAAGGGAACATATACACCAAATAAGCCTAAAAAAAATCCTACATGGAATCTTGATGAAGGTGAAGAAATGCATAGGGCCATAAGTGATTTACAAAAGAAGACATTAACAAAATATGAACTACAAGAGATGATGGAGGGTTTAAAAGGGGAGATCATGGAAGGATTGAAAATTTTCATAATAGAGAGGACACCTGAAAGTGAAAATGTATCCCATGAAATTCATGATGATGACACAAGGAAGCTGAATCAAGAATGGATAAACTCCAACTTTGGGTTGAAGACCAACCACGTTCCTAAGATTGATATAAGGAAGTTTGATGGAAAGGACCCAATCACATGGATACCTCAAATGGAGAAATTATTTGATCTACATAATGTGCCACATACAAAAAAGGTACTAATTGCTTCTTTATATTTAGAACCCAATCAATTTGTATGGTATCGATGGCTTTGTTCTCACAAATCACTCGTCACTTGGAAAATTTTCATGGGAAGAAATGATAGCACACTATGAGGATACAAGGAGCAATACCTTCTTTATCCAATTGATAAATCTCAAGCAAAAGGGTTCAGTTATAGAGCACATTGAGAACTTCCAAAGATTGAATATAAAGGTAACAGATATTCCAAATGAGCACTTGATTGATGTATTCATTGGAACCTTAAAGGATAACATTCAACATGAGGTTTGCCTTTGGGAACCCAAATCATTGGAGAATGCATTTAGGGTGGAAAGAAATGTTGAAAGTAAAAATATGGCTATGGATACTATAAGAACCAATCCTAACAAATATAGAGAGAATAATGATTCTTCTTCTAAAACATCTCAACCTAAAAGTTTGACACCTCAACAATTGGAGGAAAGAAAAGAAAAAGGTTTATGATTTAATTATGACAACAAGTACAGTAAGGGACATAAGTTTGTTGAGAAGAAATTATTCTACATATATTTTGAATAGGAAGAATAACAAGAACAAGAACAAGAACCATCTTAAGATGAAAACGTAGAAGCAATTTCGTCTGAAGATTTGACTCCCACGATATCGTGTAATGCATTGGCTGGAATTAGTAGTCCTCAAACCCTCAATATCGAAGGATATATCAAAAAGAAAAATTTAATAGTCCTAATTGATTCTGACAGTACTCATAATTTCATTCACTATAAATTAGCCAAATCTCTCAATTTCTTTGTATATCCAGTGCTAGAGTTTCAAGTAATGATTGCATGTGGAGTAACTATCAATTGCTCAGGAAAATGCAATAAGATCAATCTTACTATGGGGGAATATGTAATGAATAGTACAATGATTTCTATGCCCATGGGTGGTGTTGATGTTGTACTAGGAATCCAATGGTTACAATCATTAGGAACAGTGGCTTTTAATTTTCAAGAACTTTTCATGAAATTTTCATTGGAAGGAAAAGAAATTGAGTTAAGAGGTATCACAGGGAAACCCGGTAAGGTGATAAGCTCTAATGACATGAAACAATTATTGAAAAAGGGGCATCAAGGTGTTATTGCACAACTATGCTCACTACATGTTCAAACATCTAAGCCATCTATTCCTGTAGATCTCCAAAGGATCATTGATAAGGATTCCAAAGTATTTGAAGATATTCCCAAAGGTCTTCCACCCACTCGAAATCATGATCATGATATTCACCTAATTCATAGGAGTGTTTTTCCTAACATCAGGCCATATAGATACCCTTATGCCCAGAAGAGTGAAAGTGAGCGCATGGTTGAAGAAATGTTAGAGGATGAAATTATTAGACCTAGCCAAAGTTCTTACTCTGCACCAGTGGTAATGGTATTCATGAAAGATGGCTTGTGGCGTATGTGTCCAGATTATAGAGAGCTCAACAAGATCACTATTAAAGACAAGTTTCCAATTCCCATCATTGATGAATTGTTAGATGAACTACATGGAGCAATATATTTCACAAAGTTGGATCTTCGTTTAGGGTATCACCAGATTAGAATGAAGGAAGAAGATATCCCAAAAATAACATTCTAAACTCATGAAGGCCATTATGATTTTTTGGTCATGCCTTTTGGCCTTACAAATGCACCTTCCACATTCCAAGGGTTGATGAATTCCATTTTCAAGCCATTCCTTCAAAAATTTGTGTTAGTATTTTTTGATGATATACTAATCTATAGAAAGTATTGGGAGGATCATGTGAAACATGTTGACAAGGTGCTACAACTACTAAAGGAGAAACAACTATATGCCAAACCATCCAAATGTTTCTTTGGAGTGAAGGAGGTAGAGCATTTGGGTCATATTGTATCTCATGAAGGTTTCAAGGTAGACCCTAACAATATTAAGGCCATGATGGACTGGTTGATTCCCAAAACATTGAAGAATCTTAGAGGATTTTTGGGTTTGATAGGTTACTACCGCAAGTTTGTTCGACACTATGGAAGAATAGCAACACCTTTAACGACATTAACTAAGAAGGATGTGTTTTCATGGACTCCAGAGGCAACTAAATCTTTTGAACAACTTAAAGAGGTGATTTGAAAAGCTCTTGTCTTGACAACTCTAGACTTCACAAAAACCTTTATTGTGGAATGTGATGCCTCAGGAAACGGAATTGGTTTTTTCCTAATGCAAGAAGGAAGGCCCCTGGCTTTTGAAAGTTGACCACTCAAGGGAAAGGACATACACAAACCCATTTATGAGAAGGAAATGATGGAAATACCACATGCATTGAAGAAATGGCATCGTTACCTAATAGGTAGGCACTTCAAGATCAAAACAGATCATGATAGTATTAAATACTTCTTGGAACAAAGACTATCTTCAAAAGAACAAAAAAAATGGGTAACCAAGATATTGGGTTATGATTTTGAAATCGTCTATAAAAAATGAAATCAAAATGTTGTAGCCAATGCACTCTCAAGAAAGGATGAAGACATTGAGGCCTTTATCTGTGTTATCTCAATCATCCAACCTGATTGGATAATAGAAGCAAGGGATGAATGGAAGAATGATGAAAAAGTGTGCACTCTCATTCAAAGGTTGCACCAGAATTCCAATGCATCAAATACATTTACATGGAAAAATGATTCACAATGGTACAAAGATCACTTATATTTATGTAAGAACTCCCAACTCAAACGAAAGGTACTATTAGAATTGCACACCTCTCTAGTAGGAGGGCACTCGGGATTTTTGAAAACCTACCATAGGGTCAAGAAGGAATATTTTTGGGACGGCCTTAAAACTGATGCTCAAATGTTTGTGGCAGAATTTGTGGTTTTCCAACAAACTAAGGTGGAAACAATTAAGACGCCAGGTCTTTTACAACCATTAGCCATCCCAAGTCAGCACTGGGAGGAGGTTTCCATGGATTTCATCACAGGGTTACCGAAGTCTGAAGGAAAGAGTGTCATCATGGTGATTGTTGATAGACTGACCAAGTACACACACTTTTGTGCACTCTCTCATCCCTTCAAAGCCAGTACAATTTCCACCGCATTCATGAGGATAGTTCAAAATCTACATGGAAGCCCAAAGATTATTGTAAGTGACAAAGATCTCATCTTCACTGGACATTTTTGGACAGAATCATTTTCTTGTTTGGGTAGTCAATTAGCTCATAGCTCATCCTATCATCCTCAATATGATGGACAAACTGAGATAGTGAACAAATGTCTAGAAGGCTACCTTCATTTCTTTGTCTCTGATAAACAAACTCAATGGTTCAAATGGTTACCCTTGGCAGAATTGTGGTATAACACTTCCTTTCATACTGCAACAAAAATGAAACCATTTATGGCACTCTATGGATACCACCCTCCTTCCATCACTTCTTTTCTAAAAGAAAAATCTAAGGTTCAAGCAGTGGAATATCACATCGAGCATCAACAACAAGTTCTCCAAATATTAAAGGACAACCTAACCATGGCAAATGATCACATGAAACAACAAGCAGATCAACATCGTAGTGAAATAAGTTTTGAAGTAGGAGATTGGGTTTTTTTAAGACTACAACCATACAAAAAGATGTCCCTCAAGCAAGCCAAGAAGGATAATAAATTATCACCAAAGTATTATGGCCCTTATAAGGTGTTTCAAAATATTGTTACTATGGCATACAAATTAGAGTTGCCTGCATCTTCATGAGTACACCTAGTTTTCCATGTTTCATGCTTAAAGAAGGTTATAGGTGACAAGATCCAAATTCAAACTATATTTCCAGAACTTGATGATGAAGGAAAAATCGTATTGGAGCCTAAATCCATAACTAACACAAGAATTTTCTAGCTGAGGAATAGATCCATTTCATAGTATCTCATTAAATGGAGGAAACTATTGGCTGAAGATTCCACTTGGGAAGATGATTCTTTTATATGGAAGAATCCAGAGTTACTCAAGCATTGTGGACAACACTTGTCTCAAGGGGAGGGGCATGTTAAGCCCTAAATAATGGTGCATTACCCCTTAATCGGGTCATATTACATTAGTAATGTTATTTTATTTATGTCGTCTTTAGTCCATTAGTTGTAATTATACCTCCTAGTCTCCTATATATACCAAGGATATATTTTCATTTGGAATCATCTTGTAACTGTACATTTATGTGGGCATAAGGAGGTTTCCCCCTCGAAGAGGATTATTATATGAATTTCTCTCTTTTTAAAGGAATTGAGTACGTATTCTGAGGTTTTTCTATGCTATATTGATATTTGGTTCTTAACATGGGGTCCAAGCACAGCTGAAACAAACCTCTAAATTAGGAAGATAATCACACTCTACAACCAATAATCTCCCACTTGGAGATTGACCACAACAACTCCATTGTTGTTGTACCTTATAGACTATACTCCTCCTTGAACTTGGAAAATCATCATCTTCACCTTCATCCTTGAAGACCAACTGAAACTGAGAAGGAACTTAGTTTCTCCCTGGTTACTCCCTTTGTTAACATGTCTGTGGGATTTTGGCTACTGTGTATATTTTACAACTTCAAATGTCCATCTTCTAGGAAAAATCATATGAAATGGTACATGATTTTTGTATGATTAGTATTCGAATGGAAGGCTCAGTTCTTTGCAATATTAATAGTACTCTCGTTGTCACAGTACAACATGTTATTCTCCTACATCTTTCCCAATTCCTCCATAAATATCTTCAATGAAATCATCTCTTTACTAGCCTCTGTAGCAACAACATACCATGCTTCTACTATTGAATGTGCAACAACCTTTTGCAATTTCAAAATCCAACTTATTGATGCTCCACCTATAGTAAAACCATACCATGTGGTGATCTTTCTGCTATATTTATCACATGCCATATCTAAATAAACATATCCCTATAGAGCAATGTATGAACCTCCAAAACATAATGCATGAGTATCAATACCTCTCAAATACCTGAGAATCCACTTTACTACCTCCCAATGTTCTTTACCTAGATTGTTCATATACCTGCTCACAAATCCCATTGCATGTGCGATATTTGGTCTTGTGAAAACCATCGCATACATCAAGATGCAAAATGTCGATGAATAAGTGACCCTGAACATGTATTATATCTCCTCCAGGGTATTGGGACACATTTCCTTAGTTAATTTGAAATGGATGGAAAACGTTTTACTAACTGGTTTTGCATTCTGCATTCTAAACCTCTTGAACACCTTCTCTATGTCATCACCCTAAGACAATGTCAATTTTTTATTTTTCTTGTCTTTTTTTATTGTCATACCAAGGATTTTCTTTGCAGCACCCAAATCCTTCATCACAAATGAATTAGCTAATTTATTCTTGAGCAAATTTATATCCTACATATTAGACCCTACAACAAGCATGTCATCTGCATACAATATCAAGATAGTATAGCTTCCATTCTCTAGCCTTTTGAAATAAACAAAGTGATCATAATGACATATACTATAACCTTTTTCTGTCATAAACCTATAAAACTTCAAATACCACTCCATTGGAGCTTACTTTTGTACATACAAGCTCTTCTTCAACATGCATACCGATTTCTCTTTTCCTTTGACCTAATACCCCTATGGCTACTACATATAAATATCTTACTCCAAATCCACATGGAGAAAAGTGTTTTTTACATCTAATTGTTCAAGATGCAAATCTTCTAGTGCTAGAAGACTCAAAATAGTCCTAATTGAAGTCATCTTAACAACAGGAGAAAATATTTCATCAAAATCTATACCTTTATTTTGTGCAAACCCCTTTACAACAAGTCTAGCCTTGTACCATTTTTTCCTCCATCTTCTTCCTTCAACTTGTAAATCCATTTATTCTAAAATGCTCTTTTTCCTATAGGAAACTGAACCATGTCCCAATTCTAGTTATTTACCAAGGAATCCATTTCCTCTTTCATGCCTTGCTCCCACTTCTTTTTGGTTTCTACCTACATTGCCTCTTCATAACATTCTGGTTCACCAGAATCATTCAACAATAAATAATACAATGAAGGAGAGTATCGTTCAGGGGGTCTACTTAACCTAGTAGATATTCTAACAACACTTGCAGGAGTTTGAGGTACATGTTGCTCCTGTTGTTGTACATTTTGATTTTCTAGTACCTTTGGAATTCTTTTTTAGGGATCTCATCAAGCACTATGTATTCTAGTTTTTCTTCTTCTTGTTTCCTTCCCTGCAACTAATCATTATAAATGACCTTGTCATTGAATATGACATCTCTACTCTTAATGATTTTTTTATTTTCATAATCCCATCAGAGGTAACCAAAATGAGATTGTATCCAATAAAGGTACACTTCTTGGATTTTTATTCAATCTTTGTTCTATTTTCTTTATAAATATGGAAAAAAATTTCACAACCGAAAGTCTTCAGAAATGAATAGTTTACCTTTTTACTTTTCCATACCTCCTCTTGAATTCCACCATCCAAATTGGTTGACAATCCTTAGTTTATCAAGTAAAAAACAATATCTACAACATCTTCCCAAAACTATAAGAGAAACCCTACATGCAATCTTGTACTCCTTGCACACTCCATGTTTGTCCTGTTCATCGTTTCTGACAAACAAATTTCGTGTGGTGATCTTGGAACTATCTTCCCTCTAAAAATCCCATGGTATGAACAATAATCATCAAATGCCTTGCTGTAGTATTCACCTCCATTTTTTTATCTGAGACACTTCAAAATTTTTCATTTCTCATTCTCAACCAAATATTTCCATTTCTTAAAAGTTTCAAAAATATCTATTTTCTGTTGAATTCAATAAACCCAAGTTTTTCTAGTTGCATCATCAATAAAAATAACATAATAATGAAAGACACCAAGATATGATACCTGAGATATTCCCCATACATCTGTATGTAAAAGCTACAACTTTTCAATCTTCTTTACCTTTCCAACTCTGAGAAATATGACTCTCTTTTGTTTTCCATAAACAAAGTGCTCACATAAATCCAAATCAATTTGTTTAATATACGACAACAAATTTCTTTTCTGAAGCATCTACATCCCCTTATCACTGATGTGTCTAAGCCTATGATGCCACAGTGTTGTATCCAATCTTGTAGAAGCTAAAGAGATAGAAGAATGAATATTACCAGTACATAAATACAATGTGCCTACCTTCTCTCCTTTTTCTATCACCAGTGATCCTTTATAATGACCTTCCTCGTTACGACAACAACTCTCTAACCGGTGCAAATTTTTCTCAACCTTACTTTCATGGCGCAAAGGAGTCTAACTACTTAACTAGTCAGACATCAACATTTCATCCATGGCGCAAGTAATCTCACAACAAGACCAATCCATAACATTACCCCATATAAATTCTTAAGTACACAGTAATCTACTATGATTTAGCAATCGCAGAAACCATTTCTTATGTGCCCAACAAGAACATCGTAAAGTCCACATATGCTCTTAATTCAACACAACAATTTAATCATCAAGTGCAATAATAAAGCTTATGTACCTTAAGCTAATCTATCAAGAAGTTCTAAACTTGTCTTATACCAAAATTTATAGGGCGCAAGGTGTATAAGTAATGGCGTCTAAGTGTACCACTCAGTTTCTCAATTTGCGCAATTACTCTTATTAAATCAAATGATGTAACATTTACACATTAAGGAAGTAAAGTTCTCTTGCACAAAAGTAATAGGAAATGCTATGATTATACTTGATATTAACAGTTCAATTTTTTCATGCCCATGATACACCATCATAATAACAATCATTATGGGTAAGTATTCTTACAAAAATAGATGACATAAATGCATACATGTCCAATGGAAAGGTCTTGCTAAAGGATCACTTTACTATTAGCTTATAATCTCAAACTTGTTAAGGTATTACTTCCTCCTCATTAGTTAATATAAATTAAAACCCGTTATTTCTAATTCTCAGTGTAAGAGCATTCATGATTATCATCTTCCATAAGGAAATTGTATGAATAAGAATGACCTTTTAGGGTCAGGTTTAATTAATCAGAATAAATAAAACACTAAACAATCAACTGCTTAATTTTATATCCGTTGAGGTGAGAAAATAAAGGAACACTCTCATTACAAAAAGACTAACCCAAGATTTAGCTTAAATTTTGTAAACATTCAAGAGCGAAGAGAAGATCGAATCTTCCTTATGCCCTGCATGCCATCTCAACTTCCACATAAAGCATAACAAAAATTATTATAGGAGGGCAGCATTGCCAAAATAGTAAGACATTGTTAAGTGAAGTTCTTTATTAATACTACATGTTATTTCATTAAAGGGCGATCCCTTAAGAAAGATGCCACTACGGAATAAAAATAAGAGATAAGATTGAAATGGGCAAAGGCAAGACTGAACAAAGACACAATCTTTGAAAGGAAAACGCTACAAGAGACTCGAGGCAAGGAGGACGCTTGCACCTGTTGAAACGAAACATCCGTTGCAGGAGCAGAAGCTACAGGAATTTCTCCCCAAAGGAGGGCACAAGCATCATTGCAGGAGCAGAAGCTACATTAAATCGCCCAAGAGAAGGATGCAAGAAATAATTTGGTTGACCCAAGTTCATAACTATTGTAAATGGAAAGGAGAGAAGTGACAATCCCTCTCTTTGAAAATTGTAAAACGAAAGGATGGAACTAAGCTCTGCGTGGAGAAATAAATCAGATACACAGAAGCAACCCTTTCTTCTCTGGAAGTGAAAACATAGAGTTATAAAAAAGGGCATCTTCAGCAGAACCTGAACCTTAGATAAAATCACACGATTTACCCTCTGGTTCTCAATTAAACTTATCTCAATTGAACCAGCAGAGAGAAATTCCCCTCATCAAAAGACAGTTTGTAGAACGTGCTTAGTGCAAGTGCAAGCCCTCATAAGGAATAAGGCCCCCGCCTTATTGCACGCCCCTTAGAATCATCGTGAGCGACTGTCGCAGTCTGCCCTCACGACATCGTGGATCCTCTTGAACTAGGTAATCGTTAACCTACAGTTCGAATCGTGAGTGACTGTCACAGTCTTCCATCACGGCATCGTGGATCCTCTTGAACTAGGTAATCGTTAACCTACAGTCCGAGCCACGATGGGAGTGCTAGTAGGCTGTGGCAGGGCTGTTGTCCACACCTCTCCCTCAATCTCTCTGGAACTCGTGTGTGGCCCCTTTACTCCATATGTGAGTCTAGTCGGTAAGCTATCGTCAGCCTGCATCATCAACCATCATGTCAGATCATGTCAACAACATATCATGAAATCAATAGCATATCATCAAAACCACACAATATCA
>ML823665.1:53077-68361 GCA_009831015.1 Picea engelmannii
AGTAAAACATCCTGTCATCAATCATGACGCATCATCATCAAGGTTAAGTGGTTCATCATCATAAAAATCCAGATCACTTGCGAGCAAGTGTCCTCAAAGAATAAGTTTTGTCAGTGCGCCAGAGCGGGATGTTACATCCTTTGGTGACCTTCCATGCGTTATCTATAAATATAGATGTACAACCTTCACTTTCCAACTTCCATGTTGAAATTATAATTTTCCTTAGATATGGTACATGTCTTACGTCTTTCAATAACCATTGTTTTCCATTATTTTGCTTTATTTGTACCTTATCGATTCCAACAATTTTTCATGGTGCATCATCACCGAAATGAACCCTTTCAAAAATCACCTTGAACATAATCTAGAAAATGTTTCCTATGGGGTGTGGCATGAAATGAAGCCCCTGAATCTACTACACAAGACTCATAAATATGATCTACTGAAAGAATCAAAGCATCTTGTAACATGTCACATGTTAGATTTGCTTCGTGATTTTTCTCCCGATATCCATCTCTTTGTTTCTTTGGAGATCTGTGGTCTTTATTCAAATGTCCTTTATTCCCACAATTCCAAGACTTTATCTTTCTCAATTTTTATTTTTATCTACCCTTCCTATAATTCCCATGGTTCCCTGATCCCTTTCCTCCATCCTTTTGTCTTCCTCTATTCTCCATTTTTAGCACATTACCTAATGTATCACTTGTTCTTTTCCATCACATTTCCTCGTTAAGGATAGCACCAACTACATCATCAAATTTTAGAGTGTTTGAACTAGATATAGATTTACTTACATCCATGACCAATCCATTCCAACTTTTTGGCAATGAGCATAGGATTAGAAGATCTTTGACCTCATAATCAAAGTCCACTTTTATAGAACTTAGTTTATTAGTAACCATATTAAATTCATTTAAATGATATCCAACAAACCCACCTTCTCACATCTTCATATTAAATAATAACTTCATTAGAAATACCTTATTGGACACCAAGGGTTTTTCATACATTTTATCCAATGCATTCATCATCTCCATCATGTATTTTCTTTTGAAATATTGAAAGACATCGAAGCTAACAGGCTCAACCATATCGTTCTTAGTGCCTTTCTATTAAGAACCTCTCATTCTTCATCCTTCATGGCCATCAACTTCTTTTATATTCATCCTAATGGTAGGGATAGATCCTTCTGATATAAATAATAATCCCTATGCACCTTCCATAACTGGTAGTTTTCGCTGTTAAATATTGCGACCTTAAACTTTCCATATTTTGTCATTGCTCCCACTAAAAACAAGAACCCTCTTTTCCTTCGCAGGAACCTTTTTCTCTGATACTAGTTGTTATAAAAATGGGATCGTAGAGAAATACAATAAGACAAATGTGGAAATAAAACACAAAAGATACACAATACAATAGAGACACAGATATATGTGGTTCACCGAGTGTGGGCTATGTCCACCAAAGAAATTTCCAAGTCCTTCCCTTTTATTATACAGAAAATGAACGGATAGAATCTACAACACACCTACTATAACTTCCTCTTCTTTCTCTAACAATAACCTCTCTTAGAATACAATATTCGTGATAATACACAGTCGCAATACAATTCCCACAAAAAAAAGGGTTTTTTTCTAGGGAAAAAAACACTAAAATATCTTCTACCATCAGATCTACGACCCTATAATGAATGTTCAAGATTGACTATGAACTTACAATATTTTGACTTCGGGGGATCTGCCCATGAATCCCCCGCTAGGGGGGGATACACAAATTTTTACCATCCCCCCTGGACCAGCCTAGTGATAGTTGTGTGGGGAAAATCCCCCACACACCCCGCCATTAGGGAATGGGGTCGAACCATGACTAAAACAAACCTTTGAATCATGAACAAAATCAACCACCACAACTGATCCAAAATTATCTTTTAAATGACTTGGTTAAGTATTTTGCATGAGTTGATTTACCATTTAGAAATTAAAGAGAAGAAGAAGATTTAATGAAAGAATGTTGCAGCCATCATAAATAATGCAGAAAAAAAAAATGAGCATTAACAACATCAAACCATAATTCCAAAACTTGTTAACGGAGTTTGCCAAAGTTGCCTACATCTCTAGGCGTTTGTCTCAGTGGGGGAGGATTTCTTATTATTATTTAATTCTTCAAAAGTACTTCAACATTACATCAATTTGTTCTTTAACTAAAACATAAATGTTCTTCTCTATCTCAATAACTCAATGCAACATATGACACTGAAAAAGGTGGAGTAGAACTCCCATAAATGGACTCCAAAGCTCCACTACTCTTCTGGCTTCCTTTCATAAAAATGGCTTACTCTCTATAACTTGGCATCATTTTCTTTTTCTGAACCTGTTCATGTCTATAAAAATACTTGGTTTATATAGAATTTTAGTTAGGGTTCACATCCCAACTTCCTCCCAATATCTAGCCTCAATTTGAACTCCAAATCCTCAAAAATGGGAAAAATCCACCAAAAATCACGCTAACAATCATTAAAAAGTCTTATTATATGGTTTAAAACCCATATTTTGCCAAATATTCAGTTGCAACCCTTTTCTCTAGGCCCCTGGTCAAATGGAGGGCCATGTGGCCACGTGTTAGGTGCCCACGCCCTTGTTCTCTATCCTGGTCCATGCTCTTGTTCAGGTGGTAGGCCATGTGGTCGCGCTCTAAGTGGGTAGGCTTGATCCTTGACCCCTTGGTCCAATTCTTTGGTCAGTGGGCTAGCCCCCACCGATCGGGATTATCCCCATAATTCATGCCAATATCATAACAAAACTGACTTTGGAGGCATGCATAACAAGTCCCGCCTTGTAGCTCGCCCGATCGTGTCCTTTATGGTTAGTTCATTGTCTATGTCAGAGGTCAAGGGTTGAAACTGTCAGGAGGCCAAACTAATTTTGAATCAGGACCCATTGGCATGATTTGGGGTTCCACATGGAACTCTGTGATTGGGCCACATGTCACGCCTTCACTATCTCATACAACCCAGTCAGTTGCACAGTCAGTCGCACAATCAACTTTTCGTACTATCACGGGTCCAACCCAGAGCCATCAACTTGTCAGCCACATCACAACTAAAATGATATGTGTCATTGTCACATCATGATAGCATATAATCCGTACTACCACATGTCGAACTATCACTTTGTCACGTCATTGTACGTACTTCCACGTGTCAGTCTATACAGTCCAGTCGTCTGGGACATCACCATCCGAAAACACCAAATCCGCCTGACACTTGTCACCCTATGGTGCTGCCATGTCAGCATGTTGACATCATCATGAAGTCATGTTGATATCATCTTCCCTTTCATGGTAACGTACTGCTGACGTCAGCAGTGTCGACTGTTGACTTTGACTTTTTGCATGTTTGGGAAAACTGCATATTGTGATAACTTTCGCATACAAAGTTCATTTTCAAAAATGAATATACTACTGGAATCAACACGAAGAGAACTACGCGATGGTGTTGGTTTCGTCTCAATACAATAACTTTGAATTTTTATCCTTCTTGGATCCATTTGGATCACACCTCCCCACTGTGACCTTTTGGTCCTCCAAAAGGATATTAACTAGAAATAAAGTGAGGGATAGGCCTCCCCACTTGTCCTTTGTCTATCAAATCTATCTTGTGCACCTATTGCATCATAATCAATTGAAAACAAACCATGATAACTGAACACATATCGTTATCCATTTGCAATTGTTCACATCTTTCTGAACCCACTACCATCCATGTAGAAAACATTATCAATGATAACCATATTAGAAACATGACGCAACACCCCTACCTCAACAGGTTATTCTCAACCTCCCGGTCTAAGGATCGTTCTTTTCTCCCCTCTGATTCTAATTGACTCTTTGATTCCCTGCAGGAATCTTCGACACACACAAGTGTTTCCACAGGTCCTTCTTTGGATTTACGTCTGCGTGAACTGAAACAAAGTGCAAACTCTTACCCATGTGATCCCCGATGTGAGCTTTGTCTGGCTCCTTCAATCCCTGAAACCCCGAAAAGGGATAACAGTTCTTTAGTTCCTCCATTAACTTCACTTGATGTGACCTTTGACTAAAACCCGGTTCCCAAATATTTTGGCACCTCGGGATTTCGCGTATTAGTGATTTGCAATGCAACAACACCCCTCACAGATAGCTGAAATCACAATGACTCCTCGTCATGATCAATGGCTCTGATCTTCTTGCGATCTGACGGTCCTAATTCGATCAGGACTTTGCATAATGGGAGTTTGCAACTCTCGACTCTGATTCACAACCTTCTCCATGCCTCAAATTCTGAAATGAAGATATTAGAGCACTAGATCAACAACTCTTGTTGAACCAAATCCAATGACCACTAATCCTCCTATTCTTATGAGTGATGAAAGTAGCTCAACCTTAACCTTCCCATTGATCTGCAAGATCTAATGGTCCATGGAACTTCAACTATTCTCCCTCTGAGAACTTCAACCATCCATTCAGTTTTCTCAAAGACTCCTACCCAAATACCTGGCGTCTCTTCCTCCTGAGCTTAACTTCTGCAAGGCGAATTCAGACCTCATCCTTCCTTAGAACTCCTTCCAAATATATATCCTTCCTTAGCTTTGTTCTACTGCAAACTCAAAGATTTCTAAAGGATTCTTGCATGCACTCCTTGCGACATTCACAATAATCTCAAGTTATTCACACTTCCAACTCTACGCACTCCTTGCAACAGTAGTTCTTCAACCTTTTTCCTTGGTTAGATAAGCCTAATACTTCAATTATCCTATGCACACCTTGCACGACTTTGTGCTATATCTACACTTATGTTGGTATGAGAACAACGGTATCCCTCCTGAGTATTTTTGAGACAAAAATCAGAATTTTGTCAACACACTCCTTGCTGACCTTCGTTGCACTCTTTGCAAGAATTCTCAGGACAAGAAATGATTGAAACTCATTTTATGCCTCTCACGGACTTCATACATTCAACATGAAATCATACATACACACATAGCATATAAACAAATGCATAAAAGAGAATATAAGCAAACTGTAAACATACCACTCAATATATGTAAATAGTAATCACCACAACACCATGAATTTGGATCATATCTTTCTTATATTGATCCAAGTGCATCTATACATGGGTTCCATAGAAATAGCTATCTTCTTATACAAACTTCTACAACCTCTATTCTTCTATTATTTTTCTCTACATCTCTATAACTTACAATTACAATGAGTATAATTCTTGCAATATAATACATATGAGGGATCTTTCTAGAGTTTTCCCTCCTACAACTCTTAGCTATCTAATCGAAATTAAAATCTATCTACTTTACATTCATTACAATTAAATTCATCCATATCCGATAGATGAGAGCAATGCTCAAGATCTGTTTACAATCTCCAAAACATAAATGTAAATACATCCTCCCAACTATTACATTAACGCTTTGTCTTTTCAAATTCAAAACATTCTCAAAATGTGCGCTGGTGCATTTCCAGCTATCATTTGCCTTTGCACTCGCTTGTTGGCTTGCTTACGATGCTCCTGCATCATACTCCCTTCGCTGAAAAATTCATGAAATCCTGTTCATGATCCATTGTCCTCTGAAAATTTGCTCCAACATTTTTCAAGAAAAAGGGAATTCGTACATATGCATATGTCTCAGCTATATCATGTTCAGCTACTAAACTCCTCAATAAATCTCCCAAACTTTGATTCACCATCTTAATCTGTCCATCCGTCTGAGGGTGATATGTTGAGCTAAAAGATAATTTTCTCCCCAGCTTCTTCCATAGTGTCCTCCATAAATGAACAATAAATTTGGTATCTCGATCTGAAACAATACTCTTGGGTAAGCCATGAAGTCGAACAACTTCTTTGAAAAATAGATTTGAAATATGTGTTGCATCACTTGTTTTCTGACATGGAATGAAATGTGCCACTTTTGAAAATCAATCAACTACCGCAAATATGTAGTCACAACTCCTTTGTGTCCTCGGTATTCCTAACACAAAATCTATTCTCACTGCATCCCATGGCCTCTCTGGTACTGGAAACGGTTGATATAACCCCGTATTTTGTCTTCTTCCCTTGGTGTGCTAACAAATCCTACATTTGTTCACATAATTCTTGACATCTTTCCTCATCCCTGACCAATAATATAAACTGTTTAGTTGCACAAATGTTTTTTCATCGCCGAAATGTCCAGTCAATCCTCCACTATGTTTTCCCTTCATAAGATTCTCTCTCATAGAACTCTTCGGAATACACAATTGATTTCCTTTTAATAACAGACCATCCTGAACCATATATTTGATCCATTGGCTTCTGTCTCTTAGAATAGTATTTTTTCATTCTTCATAAGCATATTTAAAATCCAAATCATCTTTGTACATATCCTTAAGGTCATCGAAACCCAAGGTCTTCACACAAAACTCCTACAAAATCAAACATTTCCTGCTCAACGCATCAACAACTTTGTTAGCAGTTCCAGAAATATGTTTTATAACAAAAGTAAAGTTCTGCATAAATTCAACCCACTTTGCGTGTTTCTGGTTCAATTTATCCTGTCGAGTTATGATTTGTAAAGCATGGTTATCTTTGTACAAGACAAACTCTTTCAGAACCAAATAATGTCTCCATTTCTTCAACGCCTGTATGATTGCATACAATTCTTTATCATGCATAGAATATTTCTTCTTCACATCGTTCAGCTTCTAACTAAAGTATGCATTCGGCCTGTTGTCTTGACTTAAGACTACCCCAATCGCAAATCAACTTGCGTCACATCTGACTTGAAACATTTTGCTGAAATATGGCAGAACCAGAACTGGTTGTTTAGTTATCTTCTCCTTCAACAACTTGAAACTTTTCTCGGCTTCCTCTGTCCAATGAAAATATTTATGTATTTTATTGACTGTGTCCATCATTGGTGCACTAATTCCACTAAAATGTTTGATGAACTTCCTGTAAAAAATGGCTAATCCATGGAAGGTTCGGACTTCAAAGATATTATTTGGCGACGACCATTCTTTGATCGCTTTTACTTTCTCAGGATCCATCTTTAACTCATTCAAAGAGATTACTAACCCCAAATAAATGAGATCTTCCTTCATGAAAGACGACTTCTTCAAATTTATTATCAACTTCTCTTACTGCAACCTCCTCATCACTAGATTTAGGTGTCTCAAGTGCTCTTCCTCAGTCTTACTAAAGATCAGTATATCATCAAGATACATAATTACAAACTTTCCAATGAAATCCTTCAAGACTTCATTCATCAATCTCATAAAATTACTTGGCACATTTGTCAACCCAAACAACATGACAAGCCATTCATACAGTCCTTCATTTGTCTTGAATGTTGTATTCCATTCATCACCTTCTCCCATTCTAATCTGATGATATCCACTTTTCAAATCAATTTTTGAAAACAACTTTACCCCACTCAAGCAATCCATCAAGTCATCCATCCTCGGTAAATAAAATATATACATGATCGTGATTTTGTTTATAGCCCTAGAATATGTACACATTCTCCATCCACCATCCTTATTTGGAATTAACACTGTTGGTACAACGCATGGACTCAATATTTCTCTAATTAATCCCTTGTCCATCAAATCATGGACTTGTTTCTTAACTTCTTCATTCTCCTGTGGCATCAATTTGTATGTTGCTTTGTTTGGTCAACTTGCTCCTGGTATAAGTTCAATGTGATGGCTAATAGTTCTGATGGGCGTAAATGAACAAGGTAAATCATCCACCACTATATCAGCGAAATTCTCAAGCAACTCCTGAATTTCCTCCAGTAGATCATCTATCAAAGTACTTGTCAAGATGACTCTAGGTTTTCTTATCACAACAAATTGCATATCTTATTCTTTCTTGACTTCCTCTAGAAGTTCCTTCCTACTCATGAGAAGTATAGTGTTGCTTCTCTTTGATTTCACCTTCTTGTCTTCAATTGGCAACAATATATGCGTTCTACCATTCTTCTCTAAGGTGTCTCTGTTATTTCTTCCATCATGAATTTTTTTTTGTCATATTTCCACAGTCTCCCTAATAAAAGATGACAGACATCCATGGGAATAACATCACATAAAATATAATCTCTATATCCCACTATCTTAAATTCAACTAAACATTATTTAGTGACTGTTACCTGATGTCCCTTTTGCAACCATGAGACTTTGTATGATCTTGGATGTGCAATTGTCTCCAATTCCAAATTCTCCACCATTTCTTTGGATACTAGATTATTTATGCTCCCACTATCCACTATTACCTTGCATACCCTATCCTTGGTCTTGCAAGCATTTATAAACAAATTGTTTCTCTAGACTGGATTCTATGCCTCTTTCTCTGGCTTCAAGAGAATTTTCCTCATCATTAAGGATCTTCCACCTTCTGCATCTTCTGCCTCAACATTTCTCCTTTGCACCTCTCAAATGTGAGCTTCACCTCCATCCTTTTTTCTATCAGGACATTCAAAATATTTATGCCCCATCTTTCCACAGACAAAACACTTTATCTCACCTCCTCTGCCTCTTCCTCTTCCTCTTTCTACCGAAAAAGTGTTTCTATCAGTATATTTTCTTCCCTGTGAGCTTCCTCCTCTTTTAGGGTGATTATGATGTTTCTTTTATTCATACTTGGGCTTCTGTACTCTATCCTAGGAAATTGCTTTACCTCGGCTTTGACTTCTACCTCCGCCTCTTTGACTTTGATTTTGGGCCAATTTCTCTTCAGCCTTCAAAGCCATTTGATAAGCATCTTCAACATTATTGATTGGAATCATGCTCATCTCATATTTAATGTCATATCTCATACCATTCATATATCTGGAGAACTTTTCATCACCACTCTCATGATGAATAGCTCTAATGTTAATTCAATAAAATTATTCAGTGTATTCTTTCACTATCATCCCCTTTTGTCTCAAATTCTGCATTCTTTGAAACAAATTAATTTGGTAATCCTTGGGTATAAACTTCGATTTCATATTTTCAACCATTCTATCCGAGATTTTGATTATTTTCTTGGCTTTTCCATGCATGTTAGCCTAGAGTTCATCCCACCACACTGCTGCATGACCCTTTTGTCTTATGACAACATGTTTAATTTTCTTACCTTCCTCGACATCCTCATAGTCGAAGTATTTTTCCAAGTCTCTAAACCAATCTAGTATCTCATCAATGTCTAAGTTTCCTTCATACATTGGAATGTCCATTTTTTCTCTGGCATGTATTCTTGCAACAACTCTGAATAGACGTTCTTCTACAGCATCTTCGGCTACAATTTCTTCTTCAACTCCAGCCTCACTTTCACTTTCGGCTTCACTGACATCTCCAACATCAATTGTCTATCTCTATACTGTCTCCATAGCATATAATTGAGCACATATTTCTCTCATTTCCCTTTCCACGGCTGGATTGGGCATTGGTCTATCTTGACGTCTTCTGGGAGGCATTGTTCAAATTTGTTCCACGAAGAATTCAATTTACAACTTGCCTTATGTCTTCTCTTCTCTAAATAAAACAATGGTTGCCAGCTATGATACCACCTGATGCAACACCCCTACCTCAGTAGGTTCTTCTCAACCTCTTGTTCTAAGGAGAGTAATTTTATCCCCTCTGAGTCTGATTGACTCTTTGATTCCCCACAGGAATCTTTGACACACACAAGTGTTTCCACAGGTCCTTATTCAGAGTTATGCCTGCGTGAACTGACACAAAGCACAAACTCTTACCCACATGATCCAATGACGTGACCACAATCTTTTCCCGAAAATGTATTTTGGGTTTTGCAACTTCACGATCCATGATGTGAGCTTCCTCTAGCTACTTCAATCCCCGAAACCCCGAAAAGGGCTAACGATTCTTTGGTTCCTCCCTTCACTTCATTTGATGTGACCTTTAACTAAAACCTGGGGCCCAAATATTTCGGCACCTCGGGATTTCTCATATCGGTGATTTGCAATGTAACAACACCCTTCACAGATAGCCAAAATCATAATGACTCCTCATCACAATCAACGAATCTGATCTTCCTATGATCTGACAATCCTGATTTGATCGAGACTTCATGAATCAGGAGTTCGCAACTCTCGACTCCGAGTCACAACCTTCTCCACGCCCCGAATTCTGAAACGACGAAATTAGAGAACGAGATCAATGACTCTGGTTAAACCAAATCCAATGACCACTACTCCTCCTATGATTATGAGTGTTGAAAGACACTCAACCTTAACCTTCCCATTGATCTGGAATATCTAACAGTCCACGAAACTTCGACAGTTCTCTCTCTGAGAACTTAAACCGTCTGTTCAAGTTTCTCAAAGAATCCTACCCAAATACCTTGCGTCTCTTCCTCCTAAGATTAACTTCTACGAGGCGACTTCAGACCTTGTCCTTCCTTAGAAATCCTTCCAAATATCTATCCCTCCTGAGATTTGTTCTATTGCAAAATCAAGGATTTCTAAAGGATTCTTGCATGCAATCCTTCTGGCACTCATAATAATATCTGGTTATTGACACTTCCAACTCTGTGCACTCCTTGCAACGAAAGTTCTTCAACCTTTTTCCTTGGTTGGATAATCCTAAGACTTCAATCAACATGCATACACCTTGCATGACTCTGTGATATATCTTCACTTATGTTGGCATGAGAACAATGGTATCCCTCCTGAGATTTTCTGAGACAAAACTCATAATCTTGTCAATGCACTCCTTGCGGACCTTTGCTACACTCTTTGTGGGAATTATCAGGATGAGAAATGATTGAAACTCATTTTCTCCCTCTCACGGACTTCATACATTCAACATGAAATCATACATACACACACAACATAGAAACAAATGCATAGCAGATAATATAAGAAAACTGTAAACATGCCACTCAATAGATGTAAACAGTAATCACCACAACACCATGAATTTGGATCAAATCCTTCTTATATTAATCCAAGTGCATATGTGCATGGGTTCTATATCAATAACTATCTCCTTATACAAACTTGTACAATCTCTTTTCCTCTATTCTTTTTCTCTAGAACTCTACAACTTATAATTACAATGAGAATAATTCTTGCAATACAATACATATGAGAGATCTTTCTAGATTTTTCCCTCCTACAACTCTTATCTATCTAATTGAAAATCTATCTACTTTACATTCATTACAATTAAATGCCTCCATATTTGACAGATGAGAGAAATGCTCAAGATCTGTTTACAATCTCCAAAACATAAATGTAAATACATCCTCCCAACTATTACATTAACGCTTTGTCTTTTCAAATTCAAAACATTCTCAAAATGTTTGTTGGTGCATTTCCAACTGTCTTTTGCCTTTGCACTCACTTGTTGTCTTGCTTACAATGCTCCTGCATCAAAACATGACTGAAAATGAACCAACATGTTTGTTCTTCTTTACAAGCTTGCATGACAAAAACTCATCTTGAAGCAAAGTATAGCTAGATATACATGATACAACCATTTTACTTCTTTTCTTAAGATCATCCAAGTTAGGTGTGACATTTTTGATGGAAAAAGTTTCCTTCCTTAACTATTCCATTGTGACAAGAGATTGATTCTCTTTAATATGATGAGGATGCACAACATATTCAATTCCTTTCTTAATTAAGTGATATTGATTTTGTTCCCTGAAGAAGATTGATTTATGATCATATAAATAAGGGCTACCTAAGACCATTCCACATGATTCTAGAAGTACCACATTGCATATTACTTCATCCACAAACTTATATGTAATTTCAAACTTTATGACGCATTGCTTTGTTATGGGTAATTTTTTATCTTTGCTTATCCAATTTAGTGAGTAGGGTTTGTGATGCAACTTAATTTTTAATCCAAATTGATTAACCACTTCTTCTAAAATTAAGTTATCTTGAGATCCATTATCAAACAAAGTGTCGATCTTGGTATGTTTCATAATGACCCTTATATGAAACAATTTACTTCTAGAATCTAACCATCACCAATTTTACCTAACAAACCAACTACTGTGATTTTAGTCTCCTCACCTAAATCTGATTCCAAGTCTATTGGATGTGTTGTTGCTGCAAATTTTTTCCTCCCTTTCCTCTCTGTGAACCACTTCGATATTTATCTGGGTGCAATTTCCAACAATGTTCATAATCATGCCCTTCTTTTGTGCAATGCTTGCAAGAGAGCTTATCCTCCTTCACTTTCATTGAATTTTCTTTCTTTACATTCCCCGTTTCTTTTCCTTCCTTCTTTGAAGATGATTCCCCTAATACACCAACTCTAATTTTCCCTGCTTCAATATAGGTTGCTTGAACAAAAACCTCATCAAGATTAGTAGGTCCAAACATAAATAAAATGTTATGAATATGTCCAGGAAAACCTCCTATATACTTCATAAGAGTGTATTGTGTATGTAATGGAATATTTAAAATCAAATCCATCTTACAAAATTCATTTGAGTATTCTTGCATTGACTATTCTTTTCTTAATTTAGGACTTTTCCATTCAATTAAAACCTTCTTCTTATACCCTAAAGGATATAATTGTTTTCTAAGTGCAAAAATAAAATCCTTCTATGATGGAAATAAATAACCAATTTGTTGAGTACCATGTTGCAACTTGTTCTTTCACGAGATGAGTGTTGTGCTTGCAAGATGAAGTGATGAAAATTTGATCTTGGTTTTTTCATAATTGATTTGCTGCACACTACAATATACCTCCATCTGTCTGAACTAGTTATCAAGCTTCTCAACATTAACTCCTCCATTATACATGGGAAACTCGAATTTCACATCAAGTTTAAATAATCGCATGTCAGGATTATGTTTATGAGAATGTTTTCTTGTAGAAGTAGAATTTGAACTTGTACATGAAGAAGAGGAAGAAGATGGAGATGAAGGAGGTAAAGGAGGAGGTTTTGGAGGGTCCTATCCTTCTTCACTTTTGTCTTGATTTGAAGATTGCCCTTGAACAATTCTCTTCCGTTCAAAGTAATCATCATACAACAATTTTACCATATCCGGCATGGAAAATAAAGTTTTTTGAAACTCTCTTTCATTTTGAGAAAGTCCTTATTCTGATGCCAACTTCTCTCTTTAAGATGACCTCTTTCTTGATCCAATTTCAGGACCTTCTACAAACTCTCCTTCACCACGACTTAACTTTTCCCTGGTGATCATGCATACTAAAAAACAACCAAATGTAAACCTACTATGATACCACTTTATGTCAACATGCCATCCCTACTACCACGTGTCAAAATTTCACTCGGCCACATCATTGTACGGACTACCACATGTCAGTATATATAGTCCAGTCACCTTCCACATCAGCACTCGAAAGTGCCAAATATTCCTGACATGTGTCAGCCTCTTGTGATGCCACATCAACATGTTGATGTCATCATGATGTCATGATGACATCATCTACCCTGTCATGCTTCCATACTGCTAACGTCATTAGTATGGACTAATGACTTTGACTTTTTGCATGTTTGGGAAAAAATTCATACTGCGATAAATTTCGCATACAAAGTCTATTTTTGAAGAAGAATATACTGGTAGAATCAACACGACGAGAACTACACAATGGTTTTGGTTTGGTACAAATTCAATAAATTTGAATTTTTGACCTTCTTGGATCCATTTGGATCAACAACCAACATTGGTTTTCCTTCATCTTTAATTCCCTGGTTTATTTTGAAGACATTCCATATTATAATTGACCATATTTTAAATAGAAAATGATATCCTTATACCATTCTAATATGAATGAAAACAATCTTATTGAAATTGATATAACCCCATGTACTGAATCAGTCCATTTCATAAGTTTTCACAACCCCTGTCCTTTAATTTCTTTCAATGCATTTATCTTGATGTCATATTCTTGAATTTTTGCAAGCCAATTTTCTGATTTCCCTTATCTCAATTGTTGATTAGGGAGCATTTTTACTGAAGATGTTGGGACATATGATATAACATGAGATGACAAATTGTAAGTTCTAAAGTGTTCCACTACTTTAACCAAGGAAATATCTTGCTTCTCTATTTTTGAATATCTCAACTCATAGTCATGTAAAGTTTTACTCAAAAAAATTATTTGAAGTTCTTCTCCTTTGATATTCCTTTGCGTTAAAATACAAGAAATGGTCTCTTCTGAAGAAAAAGAATATATGATAATATCTTGATCAAAATTTGGACTGACAGGAAATGGAGCTGAAGCAATTTCACCCTTGATTTTAGTAAATACTCTTTGAAGTTATTTTGTCCATTTAATGTTTTTATCCTTCTTCAACAAGACATTTATCAGTTTCACAATTGTGGCATAATATGTGACAAACCTCCTCACAAAGTTTATCTTTCCAAAAAATTACTTTACTCCTGTTCTCGATGTTGGAGGGATTAATTAATTGATATCTTTAAGTCTCTATGGATCAATGTATCTTCCTTATTTACTTACTATATGTCCCAAGAGTTTTCCCTCTAACACTGCAAACACGCATCTCTTGGGAATCAAAGATATTCCATGGAATCTGCATTGTTCCAATACTTGCCTTAAATGCTCAATGTGCTTTTCTCTTTCTCTAGAATGAATAGTAAGATCATCTTGATATTCAACCATAAATGTTCCAATTAAATATTTGAAGGCATGATCCATTGTCCTCTGAAAATTTGCTCCAACATTTTTCAAGAAAAAGGGAATTCGTACATATGCATATGTCTCTCATGGTGTGATTAAAGAAGTTTTAATTGTGTCTTCTTCTGCGTGACGAGTATATCGAGAAAATTTTGAGGTAACATAATTTATCCGACCTTCACATTTTTTTTTTCGTTCATCCAGGGTTTTCAAATTTCATTTTTTGACGTGGCAGAGAATTATGATTCATGTTTCAACCTGATTTCGTTTTAAAAGATTTCATTTCCCTCACTACGCTGAAGTTTCATGGTCATAAATGCTAAATTACTTCAAAATGTCCAACCCAGAAACTTTTAGAGACTTTTCCACTTGAAATAAGTAATTAAAATAGGCATTAAAGAGGGTTTCGAACTGTAGTCTGTTGAAGTTTAAGTATAACTTGAGGGGCTTTGACTGCATCAAGTATGTTCTTATACAAATGTGCTTGTCTCATACATACTATTTTGTAGTGCAGGCCAATTTACAGGTAGTTAACCTAGATGAAGGGGCCAATGCATATAAGCTATTATTTTATTTTTATATATAAGGGGCCAATGCTCTTATTTTATTTTTATTTT
>ML823665.1:68411-100788 GCA_009831015.1 Picea engelmannii
TAAGCTTTTTAAGAAGTATAATTTTCATAATTTTCAAAACTATCTCAATACTTACGTAAGTAAAATTTGGCAATAAGTACTAAATTTAAGTAAACAATCCATAAATTTGAGTTTAAATACCTCACTCTGATGCTATCCGCAGCATCTTGCTCCCTTCGCTTGAACCTGATGCTTCTCCTTAGGACACCCCAAAACCAACCACCTTGCCGACTATTAACGCCTAGCCCTAGGACATCAATGGATGTCCTAGCCCTCCGAGCCCAAAACCTCTGCAGCCCCCCTGTGCACTGTAATTCCACTGTAGATTTCACTCTCCCCAATCCTCCAAGCTCTCCCCCTCTCGTAGAATGAATCCCCCTCCATCATCCTTCTCCACTTCCCTTATTCCTCCTTCACCGCCCTTCCTCCATTAACTCCCCCCACCAAATACCTTATCCCTTTATTAATGCCTTATCCATTCATTTATTACTTATCTTAACGTATTGGTTACGTTATCCCTTGTGGGATACGTAACCCAATTAAACATTAAATTTTATTATCCACCCCTTATTAATACTTTATTAATTAGTTAATTAGTTAATAATCAAATTAATCATATTATATTATAAATTAATCAAATTAATCAAATTAATTTAAACATTATATTATATTATCCACCCCTTATTCAATACCTTCTTTTTTTTATTATTTATTAAATTAAAACATCTTAATAATTAATGGTCGTTACAATTTTATCTTTTCTAAGAAATATTTACCACTTCCATGAAAGGGAGAGAAATTCTCAATTTTTTCAAGTCATCAATTACATTATACGACATATGTGGAGAATTATTCATTTGATTGACAATTTATTTCTTTTTTTTTGTTTATGGAACACTTGTTTTTTTCTCTCTCTCTCTCTTTTCACTTTTCAATATTTTCCTTTGTATTAAATTTGTCAACTTGTGATCTCGTTTGCACAATGTTCTCTTGTGAGATTTAAAATTCTTCTTGTTCATCAAATATATACAAGAATATCTCACCTTCATCTACCTATACAGACTCAAGATTTTCATCCTAAATGATTGCATCCTCTTGGTGAAGTTTTTCAAAATTTTCTTCATCAAATACCTCTTCCAATATGATAGCATTAGGATTTTTCACACTTGGTGTATTTTTTATCTTCTCATATTCATTTTCAATTCTCTATTCATGAAGAGGATTTATTCTCTTTCCTTGAGCAGGAACTATGAGGTATTGATTGTTTGGGGTAAAATTTTCTCCTCTTCTTAATCTTGTTAGTTCATTTTGCATTTGTCAAATTCTTCGATTCATATGAGATATTTGTAATATTTTATTTGTATCTTGAGTTAATATTTGATCATTTCTTATATTATAGATTACTCCTTGAAGAATCCCTGCACCAATTCATTTGTTTTCAACGTTCATTATTCCTTGATTTTCAACATTCCCTGAAGTTGATGCCCCTTGATTTGTGATGGAAATATTATCAATTTATCTTTGGAATTATTCAAGGATGATATTAGGATAAACATCTATTCCAATAATGATTTATTCCATCTTCATTTCGTTATGCATTCTTCCATTTAGGTCTTCAATTTATGCATCCTTGTTAGCAAATTATACGTTTGAGGGAATTTTATTTTTGTAACACCCGCATATGAATGGAGCATTTGGATTTTGTTCTTATGGAATATGATTCAGTGTCTTTAAAAATATTATATTGAAATCTCTAATACTTTCACCCTTTTTCAAACATATTTGGGTGAATTTCATGTGTTAGAAAAATAGGATCACATAGAAATAAAAAAAAAAAAATGTGGGAATAAAACTTGGAAGATACACAATACAATAGAGACACAGATATATGTGGTTCACCCAATGTGGGATACATACACTAGAGAAATATCTAGGTCCTTTATTTATTATTATCCATCATATGAAGGGATACAACCTATGACACACCCACTATAACTTCCTCTTCTTTCTCTCACAGTCTCCTTACTCAGAATAAAATATTCACAATGATACATAGCCGCAATACATTTCCATCATAAAAAATGGTTTCATTCTAGGGAAGAAAACCCTAACATAACTTCTACCATCAGATCTTTGACCATATAATGAACGGTCTATATTTACTATGAAATTACAATATACATTTACAAGGAAATTTTTCCTGTGGGGTCCTACTTTCCCCTAGACCCCACATGGGAGGCAACCCCCCCTACACTCCCACGAATGGAGGAGTGTAAATTCTTTCGGGGTGTAAAGTCTTCATGGGGTATAAACATGGCTAAAGACAAATACCTCTGAATCAGGAGGATAATCATGCTCCACAACCAAAAATCTCCCACTTGGAGACTGATCTCAACAACTCCACCACTGTTGTATATGTTGGACTATGATCCTTCTTGGACCTGGAAAATTTCTCATCTTCACCTTCATTCTTGAAGACCAATTGAAACTAATAAGGAACTGAGTTACTCCCTTAGTTGACATGTGTGTAGGATTCTGGCTAGTGTGTATCTTTTCCAACTTCAAATGTTCATCTTCCAAGACAGATCATATGGAATGGTACCTGATATGTATACACTTTTCCTTCGAATGGAAGGTTGATTTATTTGAAATATGAATGGAACTCTCATTATCACAGTACAACCTGCTATTCTCCTGCTTCTTTCTCAATTCCTCTATAAACCTCTGTAACCAAATCATTTCTTTACTAGCCTATGTCGCATTAACATACTTTTCTTATGTTGTTGAAAGTGAAACAACCTTTTCCAGCTTCAAAATCCAACAAACTATTTCTCCACCTATAGTAAACAAATACCTTGTGGTGCTCCTCCTGCTATTTTTATCACCTGCCATATCTGAATCCACATATCCCTGTAGAACAACGTCTGAACCTCCAAAACATAATGCATGAGTAGCAATCCCTCTTAAATACCTGAGAATCCAATTTATTGCCTCCCAATGTTCTTTACCTGGATTGTTCATATACCTGCTCACAACTCCCACTACATGTGCAATATATGGTCTTGTGCAAACCATCTCATACATAAAACTTCCAACTGTTGATGAACAAGGGACCTGTTGATGGGCGAAATTGATTGTCCGTCAACTGGAAGAGTGGATCCAGTCCGGGGTTGTCTAAATAACCCAATCCATTTGGGAAAACCCACCCTGATGGGTTTAGCGGCTCCGTTAGCCAATCTAAGGTCCTAAGAAAACAAAAAAGAAAACTACTCTAAATTAACTAATCTAAATGAAAAATAACAATTAAAACAAACTAATAAACTAATCTAACTATTATATATACAATCTACTATCTAATACTATAATAACTCTAAGAAATTAAATATCTAACTACTAACAGAAATAAATCTTATTCACAAATGTACAATATTTACAATTTACAGATTTGAATGAAAACCTAAAAAACTCATTTGTATTCTATCCTAAGACAACAAGAGCTATTGTTTTTTGATTTTTACGATTTTATGAAAAATAAATAAAATAAAAACTATCTAAATTAAACAACTCAAATACTAACTCTAACTATAAATCTAAACTACACATATATCTAACTAAATTACTTATACTATACTAACAAATTAACTATTACATAAATAACAAACTGACCTGAAGTAATGCTCCAGGTTTGTCCTGTGTATGTGATGATTGTCTTAGTTGATCGGAGGGAGGAAACCCACACCGGATTATCCACGAGCTTCTCGTAAACTAGAAGCAGTTGTGCTCTTCAAATATAATTACAGGACAAACAAGACATAAAAATTTACAGCAACCTTATGATTTATAAATCTTCACAGTTAGATAAATCTGTATGCAAAGATCTATACAAAATGATTCAATTAACGAAGAAGAGAAATCTATGATTCATTAACTGAAACAAAGTAATTGGTGTACTTTTAAATAATGAAAGAGATCAGATATGGATAGCACATAAATCAAATCATATCATCCTGCAATAGATTATGATAGCTAAAGTAGTCTATAATCAACTGCAAATTGATACGAATAAAACTTGAAACAAAAGTTTGATATATTGAAAGCGAAAGCTGTTACAAGACACCAACTCTCATTTCAGTTTGTATCATAGATCCATAGCCTGGTTCTCCCACAAGTGAGGATGATGATTATTACAAAAAATAACAAGTATTTAAAGACCTCCCACAAAGTAAAACATCACTGTGGAAGTTATCAAAACTGTTTACACAAATCTGGGAAAATATCCCAAGTTTCTATGTCTAATTCAAACTAACAACTTAAAAATAAAAACTATATCACACAAATATCTCCTAGACTGCCACAACATGCCCAATTGATTATTGCAATTCGAATGTACCTGAAAGAGGACAAAAATGGACAAGTTAAGAGGATATTTTGTTGATAGAATTGATAAAAATCTAATTCTAAAGACTAGCTACAGAATCTTACGATTCTTTAGCTGGTCTAAATCAAACACAGAATCGTATTAAAAATCAATTCGAATCTTAAAAAAATATATTCAAACTATTAAAAAATATTTGATTGGTAAAAGCATTATTCAAATTGACATTTGTATGCAAATTAAACAAACTAAATCAAATGATAACATAGATGGATGCACTCTGTTTAATTCGTTATCACCAATTCGGGTATACAGAATCGTATTCGATAACCGAACAGTAATGAAATCGTTTTCATAACCAATTGAAATCAACACAAAAAGTTGCTTCAGCTATCCATAAGATCATTGTCGTATCCAAACGAAACCAACAGGATCGTTTTCAAATTGATATAATTGTATTAAATATAAACGATCATGCTAATCGTGTATGCAATAATCACTTGCAAAATCAAATAGGAACGAATCAAAACGGTTTGAGGCTGGCAGAATCGTTATAAATTAACACTGTTTCCATGATTTTTCCGAATAGATCTTCGACACAAGCTAAATGAGAATATCGATTCCATACAAAACAGAGTCGTTTTTGCCAAATTGAAGTCGAACAAAGTTGTATTCCTGATTTAGAAGATTACATCATATTTATTGAACCAATCATTAATAATGACGGATAACATATTAGAGGATCATAACAATTCAAGCCCACGAAATCGTTCCAAAATCAAACCATAAAAACTAAATCAGAGCCGATATGATCCAACCACAACAAAATCATAACAAATCAGAACATAGTCGTGCTCTGATTTTAGCATAAAAATCTCCTGTACATGTCAGATGCAAATAAAATCCAAGCGAAAGCAAACTTCATTGATCACATTAATTCAAACTAACAGAAATTTTCTAAATCAAATTACACCAAGTCAAAACAAATCGATCGCTTCTACTAAGTCGGGCACGATAAAATCGCAAACCAAAATCATAACCATATTCGACTTTATAACCGTTTTGATAATCAAACCATGACAAAATTATTTCGAATAATAAACAGACTTATCGAAACTCAAAAACCAATTCATTATATTAATCCAAGCAATTGATAAAACGAAATTGATATCGAAATTCATACCCGGATAATCAACAGACAACTTGGTCATGATAGTTTGGAATTGACGAAGGCTGTCGCCGACTCGACATTCCTAAAAACGATCGAACCAATGTTTTTCTTCTTCTTGTCATTAGCTTGAAGCTTGTCCCTTTCTCTTGTCAACACTGTAACTTGATTTTCCAATGATTTGATTTTCGACTGTAATAAGGGAACGTCAGTATAGTAGCGCTCCAACCACACATTACATTGGTCGCATGACGACTTCCCGGGCTTCGAAATAACAGTCGAGTGTTGGTTTAAATCACCGAGGGTTTCATTAGATAGCTTGATCCCTGGGAAGCTAGGATTATTCTTTAGGCAAGGGGGTAAATTAGAAACAAAGTCATAGGATGGCTCGGAGCACAGACCATAGGAATAAGGGTACTCTCTAGCCAGGAAGTTCTCGATATCAGAGTCCGAGTCTTCGCTGAGGACTATGGGCCTCTGCTCAGCATTTGGCTTAGTTTTATTCCGGGCAAGTCTCGATATCAATCTAGCATTCTTTTTACCTTTTCTATCGACAGTAGGGTTCCCTTTAACCTTTTTCCTCACAGGATTTTTTACAGCCTCAACTTTGTATGTTATAATGTCGGGTAGGTCGATATCAGGGCAGAACGAGGGTTTGGGAGCGGGTAGAAGGGCACGGAAAGGCACGGGTGGCCCGACCTTGGTATCACTGACCACAGGCTTGTCGATTTGGATGGACTCTGAATCAACAAAGCTATTTTGAGAGATAAAACCTTGCCAATTATCGTCGTGGAGGTTTAAATGATGAACAACGATGAGTCTAATCAAGCCATGGTGAAACAAGATGCTATCATCCTTCTCACATTTAAACCTCTTAGACATTTTGTAAAGACTACGCTGGAAATAAAATGGCATGTTCAATGGATAACCCATGAAATTCATTAACAATCGAAGGTGATAAAGAAAAACCAATCCATACTGACCCTCACAGGTCACAAATTGTTTAACCATTATCAAAATATCATTCCACCTTGGTTTAAGCGTGGATATAGGCATACCTTTGTCACAAGATGTGACCTTTCATGATATGAGCAGTAATGGCCATGGAACCTCATCAAATTTAGAGTTTTTAAACCATTGTTGGCCCATGGCTGCTAATCCTATGGTAGAGATGATGAACTCTTCATTGATTTCAAGTTGAATGTCACCTACTTTGGCCCTACACCCATCAAAGGTAAGGGCAAATTGTTGTGAAACAAACAAATTGAAACCCTCGAACCTCTGTACAAACGTGAGCCAACCACTATCCTCTAAATATTTCCGGGCATTATCGAACAATAGTAGGGCTTGAATACCGTTTGACTCTATTCGCACCACCGGTTCCATAGAGAGGAGCACACGGTGAGTGATGTGGACGAGACAAGGTTTAAATCATAGCATATGCAGGAGAAGAATGCTCACAGGCTTACCCAAAACTAGCAAAGGTGAAACAGGTATGGGGTAAGCATTAATGACATATCGTGCGAAGGTGGTGGAGCTAGTTCATACATGCATGACAGTCATATCTACAGTACAACCACCGGTGCAAATAGCTATTCAAATGACTATGCATATGTGTTAACAATTATGCCATTCAAACAACCAATGAAATCAATGGTAAGTGGATTAGTCATTCGTGCGAGCAATAGTTATACCATAGTTTTAAAATCAAACAAATGAATCGAAACCAATACCAAGTGTTGTATGAAATGATTCATACCAAGGGTTAAACCATAATACCAATGTTCTTTCATATAACCAATGTGCCAAGTGAATTGATCAAATAACATGTAAATCCAATCACCAATGCATCACAAACTCAATCCCTCGTGAAACGAGATTACATAATCAATCAAAGAATGTCAAATGAGTACAGATCAAAAGGTCTTGCCAACTATATAATGATAAGTAAAATGTAAATGCAATGGGCATATCGACAAGAATGATAACGACAATTCAGTGACGATTTTAATGCAGCTTCGAAAACCAAGTTTTCACGCTTGCAGTCGTGAAAACAAGAAGAAAGGTAAGTGTGTAAATAGCGCAAAAAATAAAAGTGTCGTTTTATTTGAGAATTGCGACGAAAATTAAGGTTTGCAAAACACTGGTGTAGGCAACTTATAAGGACAGTGGAAAAAATGTGAATTGGCTGCCAACAATGGCGACACACTGGTAGAAGCAGTTATCTTTGTCAAAAGAACAAATTCATATTGGGATAACGAGAAAAATTCTAACTCAAAAATAACAACCAGAAAATCATGTAAACATCATCATTAACCAAATATTCCAGGAGTGTTTAAAGGATGAAAATAGGTAACAGTCTCAAGACAAGCGAGTTGTGATATTAAAGATAAAATCTCCAATACTATTGACAGAGCCATTGTTGCCAGCAGGCGTCCATAGCCTTGACAGGGTTTCCATTTAACCCACTCTGACATCTGTATCCTGCCAAGAAGTTCTAGATCAGAATAAAGGACATTAAGAGGTTTCTTATTTGCAAATTTTCTTATACCCGACATTGCTTCGCTGCCAGCGGGCCTGTTCAGTACCCCGACGAAGTTGTCTTGGCGCCATGCATGCATTTACCCGCTACCAGCAGACCTGTTCAACATCCCGACGGGTTTACAAGCACTTCCCATAGCTCTTTTACTGATTTATTTTATTTTTTAAAGATATATAGTCGAGCGGGGTGACACTGAAAATTATGATTATTAACATATTTATTTTTTTTAGACCTCAGGAGAATTTTTTTAGAAGTGTCCTTTATTAAGATCCAGAGATGTTTCATTTACAAAACCAACTTCCTAAGGTAGGGAGACATCTTCTGAGTCATTCCCTTAAGGAATGGGGACAGCGTAAAGAAATAATGGATGATCCCAACAAGCTTATGTTAGAGATTGAAATCAGTTAACTTCTTTCAAACGACAAACTTTTGCCAATCACAGATGTAAATTTCAGAAGTATACAATTGATGTTTGTACAATTTTCTCAGCAGTTATTTCAGCGAAGGAATTTTTTGTTTTCTTTGTCTGAATAGCTCAGTATACAGGTATGTGTATTTCCAAAAACACAAGCTGATAAACTCAAAGGAGAAATAAAAAACGAAAAGAAAAAGGAAAAGAAAACAAAAGAAAAATATGTACATAATATACAAGGGTTGTTGTCAAGCAAAGTATCTTTTCAAGGCTTGGCCATTCACCGGATAGGTGTCAAGCTGTCCTTCTAGATTTTTCAATTGAAAAGAACTGGGACCCAACTTTTCAGCAATTAAAAATGGTCCAAGCCATAAATTTTGGAATTTCGTGTGCTCTCCCTTTCCCTCATGTGGTTTGTCCCATTTTAGGACGAGGTCACCTACTTCGAAATTCCTATCAGAAGAAAAATTAGAATCGAACCAACTTTTAACCAATAGTTGATGCTGATCTAACTTACATTTAGCTTGGGCTCTTACCTCTTCTAGCTTCATCAAAGAATTAATTTGGTTTTCCAAAGGGGGACAATCTTCATCTTGTATTTTCTACGACAACCGTAGTGAAGGAAGAAGAATGTGTGGGGGAAGAATTGATTCTCTGCCATAAACGATAAAAAAGGGGAGTTACCTACAACAGCTTTTGGCGTTACCCTATCAGCCCACAAAGTGTTTAACAGTGCATTGTGCCAATTTTTGTGATTTTCAACCACCATTCTCTTGATGATTTTAATCAAGTTTTTATTTGTTGATTATGTCAATCCATTGCCCTGGGGGTAATAGCTAGCAGAATACTTCAATTTAATTCCTTTTTCCAAAGTGAACTCACTCATCTCAAGAGAGGAAAATTAAGAAGCGTTATCGAATGCTAAACAGTCAGGGATACCAAAATGAGTGATAATATTCGAATTTAGAAAGGCAATTACCTGACTGGTGTTGATTGTTCTTAACGCGACATCTTCAGACCATCGGGTAAAGTAATTTTTGGCTATCACAATAAACTTGTGTTGTTGTGAGGATGGGGGGTTGATTGGACCTATGATATCAAGGCCCCACTACTAAAAAGGAGAATCTATTGAGACGGGTTGCAAAGGAAAGGCTGGTTTTTGTAACCTCCCTGATGCTTTTTGACAAATGGTACACTTACGACAGAAGGCATGGGCGTCTCTAAAAAGCGTGGGCCAGTAATAACCGGCTCTTAAAACCTTATGGGCAGTGGTGTCACCACCAACATGACCACCAGCTTCGCCTGCATGCAACTCTAGCAAGACCTGTTCTGCTTCATCTTTTTCAAGACAGCGCATCAATACGCCGTCAAAACTTTGATGAAACAGAATACCATTAACCAAATGAAAGGAGGCAGAATTTAATCTCAACACTCTTCTTTTAGTGGGGTTCAAGTGACAGGGGGCTGACCCATGTTCAAGACAGAATCTTATATCGTCATACCAAGGACTGACTGAGTTTTGTGTACAATAGATTGCATTTTGATCGTGTTGTTCTAGGTTTGACGTATCTCTTTATTCTTGTTGTCCTGCTGCTGAATCAACGACTAACTTGCATAACCCTTGGCCTCTCACTATTTGAGCTGGGGTGATTTCTAAGATGTACTCCTGCAAGGAGGTGACCTAGTTAGCCCTCTTTTCTCCTAGTTCCTTCTGCACTAACAGGTTCCTGACGGCTGGGTAAGGGACAATAAATTTTTTCCTTGACTTTAAAAGATAGGAACGAAAGTGCTTGACTGCTTTGAAAAAAGCATAGGCTTGTCGATCTGCCACTGGGTGATTAAGTTCAGCGCCTTTGAAAACATAGCTCATAAAGGCAATGGGTACTTCATTGTTCTTGGCATTCTTTTGGGTTAGGATGGCGACATAGGAACGATCAGAAGCAAAAGTGTAGAGTGTAAAGTCTTGTGAAAAGTCGAGGCTCATGAGAGACAGAGCATCTATTATGGCCTTCTTTATTGCATTAAAAGCTTGATTTTCTAGGGGTCCCCAATGATATTGGGTGTCTTTCTTAATTAAATTCTGCAAAGGCCTTACCATTTCGGAGAAACTGGGAACGAATCTCCTCATGAAGTTAATCTTTCCTAAGAAAGATTGCATAGATTTTTTGGATGTAGGAGGGGGAAGTTTTTCGATGACTTGAGTCCTTTCAAGATCGATAATCATCCCTTCTCTTGACATAATAAATACCAAGAGTTTACCCTGTTCTACTGCAAAAATGGATTTTTTAGGATTCAAGGAGACGCTGTATTTACGGCATCATTGTAGGACGGCTCGTAAGTGAGCTAGATGATCGGTTTTGTTTTTAGAAAATACAGTAACATCATCTAAGTAAACTACGACGGATTGATTGGTTAAGCCTCGAAAAGCGATGTCCATCCCTCTCTGGAAAGTGGCACCAGCATTAATCAATCCAAAGGGCATTTTTCGATAAGCATAGGTGCCCCACGGGGTGTGGAAGGTAGTTTTAAGTTGGTCTGGAGGAGGCATCAGGACTTGGTTGTACCCTGAGAAACCATCCAGCAAGGATAGCCTCTCAGAACCAGATACCTATTGAAGGATCTGTTCCATGGGTGGGACAAGATAGTTGTCTTTATTAGACGCTCTATTAAGGTTTCAGAAATCGACACAAAGTCGGATTTCCCCACTTTTCTTCCGGACATGGAAAAGGTTAGAAACCCATTGAGTGTGCGTAACAGGAAAAATTATCTTAGCATTTAGGAGCTTATTCAACTCTTTTTGAACGGTCGGTTCAAGCTTAGGGTGCATTTTTCTCAACTTTTGTTGAAAGGGTAAGGTTTGGGACTTCATAGGAATGACATGTTGTATGATGTTAGGGTCGAAAGTTTGAAGGTCATCATACGTCCATGCAAAGACATCTTTAAATTATTTGAACAATTTAATAAATGCAACTTTTTCTTGTTGAGAACACCCCAACCCTAAATTAATGCACTGCGGATTGTCATTAGTTCCTAAGTTTACTTTTTCATATGATAATGAGGAACTATTGGTTTTACAGTTGACCGATTTTTTGAATTTATCTTGAAGATCGTAAAATTTATCTAATCTAATTACAGATTTAGGGATCGAATTTACCATGTCCAAGGAAGATTCAGTAGTTCTCGGATCTGGTATTATCATGAAATCACGCAAATTGTCTTCATGTGTGTGTTCTTCTATCACCGCACCTTGAAAAGTTTCTTCCATATGTAGGAAGCTAATAATCTATTGATCATCGTCGAAGACTCTCCAATTCATGATGTCGTCAGGAACGGATGGTCGGAACAACAGTTCGACAGAGAATGCATCTGGGGACAAGCCTTCTGCGGGAAGGAGTTTAGAAGCTACGTTAGCTAATAGATCTACTTCAGAGTTATTCAATATAGGAATAGAATTTATATTGAAAGCAGAAAATTTATTCATTAAATTCCATACCTCGGATTGGTAGCTTTTAAGATGCGGAGACAGACAGTGGATAAAATCTCTTACCTGTCTAACCACTATTTCAGAGTCGCCAAAGACGGTCAAATTTTGAATGTTCATATCTAAATATTTTCGGAGACCTTGCAGTAAAGCCTCATATTCTGCAGTGTTATTAATACATTCAAATTCTAGCCTACATGCAATCATTGTTTTGTTACCTGCCGGATCGATAATAACGCAGCCTACTCCAGATCCTTCTTTGGACTTTGACCCGTCAAAATAAAGAGACCAAATTTGATTTCCATCGGGTACATGAGACCATTGCGTAGAAGCTGTTGGCTGCACATATGCTACAATCTTGGATTGTTGTTCTGGATTGGTGATACTTGAAGCCTCAGCCATGAAATTGCCGAAAAAGGTGTCCATCCCTTGTACTTCGGGTGAATCAACAGAAGGTGTAAATGGTTCGTTGGGATCGTTCAAATCTGTAACCGTGAACTTAAGGTAGCATTCACGATTTACCTTGATCTTGTTTGGCTTGTCGTTCTCTGGAAGCCATAGGTGAGACCAATCTGTCGCAAAATAACCGTGTAGCTGCTCCGACTAGTCCCTGCTTAAAAACAGACCATACACTTCTGGAATATCCACAACAATAATATCAATGACTTGATGAACCTTGGGGTTAGACGATAATCTAATAAGCACATTCTTTAGTTCGCCTATAACTTTAACATTGGTCCGATCAAGTTGTATTATTTTTAAGGTGGAGGGTTCAACTTCAGCGTTAATCTTCTGGCATACAGACCATGGCATCACATTGGATGACGCTTCTGAGTCTACCATACAATTGTGCACGTTTCTATTAAATATTTTGAATGTTAACAAAAATGGAGGTACATTTTTGTGAGTACTAAGGGTGGTAGTTTGTGGCTTTTTACTCACAGTTTCTAAAGCTACTTTATCTACATTATTTACATTATTTACAAGAAGGCTTCCTTTATCTTGAGGATCAAGTTGTTTTTAGTGGAAGTCTTCTGAGGAACTTTGTTCTGCACAACCTTGTTACCATTAGAATTACCATTTTTTCCATTCTCTGAGATATTCTGTAACATTTTTTGTAGCAGAAATGGAAATTTCAATAACTCATAAACAGAAATGTTAGTTCTCAACTTTTTAAGATCTTCAACTAAATCATAATCTAAGTTGGGTTTCACATGACTTTGTATAGTCTCAGCTGGTTTAGATTGCTTTGGAGGTGAAGTTGTAGTGTTTTCGGCAGAAGCTTTGTTTGTTGTCTTACTCCTAGTATTATAGGGATGTACTGTCTCGAAGTTAGCTTGAAAGATGTTATCCGAGAAGTGTCCAAAAATATTCTGAGAAGACTCCTCTTCTTGAACTGTCTCTTGTTCAACTACCTCCTCAGTAATCTCAGGAGGCATCAAGTTATCTTGGGATTCTAGAATTGTTTGAAGGGCGCATTGCAGACTTTCTAGATTAAGACCTTCGGTGGTTGGATTAGGTCAGTTGGTGGGAAAAGGCTTCCGGAACGGGGGTTTGTAAGGCATTTTGCTTGAGGAAGCTTCTTCGGTCATCATTTTCAAATATATAACGTTCTTTGACAGTTTTTGAACAACTTTAGTTAAGTTTTCTAAATCCAAGCTTTCAGGTTGTGCTTTACTTTGAGTAGGTCTAGGGAGGATTTCGATCTTCTTTTTGGAAGAAGGACTAGTCTCTGTTTCGTTGCTAGTAGAGACTTTAAGACTAAGTATGTATTTTTCAATCTGGTTGGCCTCTTCGAAGGCTTCTAACAACGTGGCTTTCTTAGATCATTTAACCCAAATAGATATACCTTGATGCAAAGCTGTAGTGTAGTATGCTATTATATGATTCTCGACGGGCATGGAATCCACAGGGATTCGGTTCTTAAGTGTTAAGAATATTTGATTAAAGTATTTAAATTTTTCTTTTGGGTTCATTCTTAAGCTATAAAGGTTCATGACTAAGACTTCTGGAGGCTTATCGTCTCCGAACTTTTCCAAAAAGAATGATTCGAATTTTTCCCAAGACACAATGGTATGAGGTTGCTGGGCAAAGTACCATGTAGATGCATTTCCCTCGAAAGTATAGGGGAACAACCTATAGACAACGTCTTCATGTTCGGCATTGAGGAGTCTTATGGATAACATAAACTTCTTAATGTGATCTTCAACGATCTGTTTAGAATCAGTGTCAAACTTGGGAAGCCACTTCTCCGGATGTTTAGGCAAGTGATGTTGAGCTCCAAGTACAGCTACGGCATCCTGGTCGAGCCAAGGTCTAGCAGGGTTGTTCTGGTTGGCCATTGGTGTAGTGGGTTTGGAAGGCTGAGAAGGGGAACTGCCTTCGTGAGAGGAATCTCCTCCAGAAGAGGAAGGAGATGATGGAGGTGGTGAAGGAGGTATTCCAGATCCTCCTGCAGCAGGATTGAGGGTTGGATCTGTAGGGTTCACAGTGAGATTAGTGCCTCCGAGTTGTTCTCTGATATCAGAGAAATCTAAAGGTTGGTCCAACAGACGGTTTGGTTGCCTCAAATGGGTAAGGCACAATGAGTTCTTATAAGAGATTGACTGGCAATTTCTTGTATGTCACCACCTGTAGGATTTGGGGTTACTGGTTCAACTGTGACCCGTGGATCGTCGGTTGATGTAGTTGTTTTTTGAGGGGGAATATTATCGTTCGAATGACTTCTTGTCACTATAGGTGAGAGATTAGGTGGTGGAGGAGTCTTGCGACTGCCTCGTGCCATTAATTAATTCCAGGCCCTCCTTCTAGTGCCATTTGTTGATGGGCGAAATTGATCGTCCGTTAATTGGAAGAGTGGATCCAGTATGGGGTTGTCTAAATAACCCAATCCGTTTGGGATAACCTACTCTGACGAGTTTAGTGGCTCTGTTAGCCGATCTAAGGTCCTAAGAAAACAAAAAAGAAAACTACTCCAAATTAACTAATCTAAATGAAAAATAACAATTAAAACAAACTAATAAACTAATCTAACTATTATATATACAATCTACTATCTAATACTATAATAACTCTAAGAAAATAAATATCTAACTACTAACATAAATAAATCTTATTCAGAAATGTACAATATTTACAATTTACAGATTTGAATGAAAACCTGAAAAAAACTCATTTGTATTCTGTCCTAAGACAACGAGAGCTATTGTTTTTTGATTTTTACAATTTTATGAAAAAGAAATAAAATAAAAACTATCTAAATTAAACAACTAAAATACTAACTCTAACTATAAATCTAAACTACACATATATCTAACTAAATTACTTATACTATACTAACAAATTAACTATTACATAAATAACAAACTGACCTGAAGTAATGCTCCAGGTTTGTCCTGTGTATGTGATGATTGTCTTAGCTGATCGGAGGGAGGAAACCCACACTGGATTATCCACAAGCTTCTCGTAAACTAGAAGCAGCTATGCTCTTCAAATATAATTACAGGACAAAAAAGACATAAAAATTTACAACAACCTTATGATTTATAAATCTTCACAGTTAGATAAATCTGTATGCAAAGATCTATACAAAATGATTCAATTAACAAAAAAGAGAAATCTGTGATTCATTAACTGAAACAAAGTAATTGTTGTACTTTTAAATAATGAAAGAGATCAGATATGGATAGCACATAAATCAAATCATATCATCCTGCAATAGATTATGATAGCTAAAGTAGTCTATAATCAACTGCAAACTGATACGAATAAAACTTGAAACAAAAGTTTGATATATTGAAAGCGAAAGTTGTTACAAGACACCAACTCTCATTTCAGTTTGTATCATAGATCCATAGCCTGGTTCTCCCACAAGTGAGGATGATGATTATTACAAAAAATAACAAGTATTTAAAGACCTCCCACAGGGTAAAACATCCCTGTGGAAGTTATCAAAACTGTTTACACAAATCTGGGAAAATATCCCAAGTTTCTATCTCTAACTCAAACTAACAACTTAAAAATAAAAACTATATCACACAAATATCTCCTAGACTGCAACAGCATGCCCAATTGATTATTGGAATTCGAATGTACCTGAAAGAGGACAAAAATGGACAAGTTAAGAGGATATTTTGTTGATAGAATTGATAAAAATCTAATTCTTTAGCTGGTCTAAATCAAACACAGAATCGTATTAAAAATCAATTCGAATCTTAAAAAAATATATTCAAACTATTAAAAAATATTTAATTGCTAAAAGCATCATTCAAATCGACATTTGTATGAAAATTGAACAAATTAAATCAAATGATAACAGAGATGGATGCACTCTATTTAATTCGTTATCACCAATTCGGGTATACAGAATCGTATTGGATAACCGAACAGTAATGAAATCGTTTTCATAACCAATTAAAATCAACACAAAAAGTTGCTTCGGCTATCCACAAGATCACTGTCGTATCCAAACGAAACCAACAAGATCATTTTCAAATTGATATAACTGTATTAAATATAAACGATCATGCTAATCGTGGTATGCAATAATCACTTGCAAAATCAAATAGGAACGAATCAAAACGGTTTGAGGCTAGCAGAATCGTTATAAATTAACACTGTTTCCATGATTTTTGTGAATAGATCTTCGACACAGGCTCAATGAGAATATCGATTCCATACAAAACAGAGTCATTTTTTCCAAATCGAAGTCGAACAGAGTTGTATTCTTGATTTAGAAGATTACATCATATTTATTGAACCAATCATTAATAATGACGCATAACATATTAGAGGATCATAACAATTCAATCCCACGAAATCGTTCCAAAATCAAACCATAAAAACTAAATCAGAGCCGATATGATCCAACCACAACAAAATCATAACAAATCAGAACATAGTCGTGCTCTGATTTTAGCATAAAAATCTCCTGTACAGGTCAGATGCAAACAAAATCCAAGTGAAAGCAAACTTCATTGATCACATTAATTCAAACTAACAAAAATTTTCTAAAGTGAATTACACCAAGTCAAAACCAATCGATCGCTTCTACTAAGTTGGGCACGATAAAATCGCATACCAAAATCATAACCATATTCAACTTTATAACCGTTTTGATAATCAAACCATGACAAAATTATTTCGAATAACAAACAAACTTATCGAAACTCAAAAACCAATTCATTATATTAATCCAAGCAATTGATAAAACGAAATTGATATCGAAATTCATACCTGGATAATCAATAGACAACTTGGTCATGATAGTTTGGAATTGACGAAGGTTGTCGCCGACTTGACATTCCTAAAAACGATTGAACCAATGGTTTTTTGCTTCTTTTCATTAGCTTGAAGCTTGTCCCTTTCTCTTGTCAACACTGTAACTTGGTTTTCCAATGATTTGATTTTCGACTGTAATAAGGGAACATCGGTATAGTAGCGCTTCAACCACACATTACATTGGTCGCATGATGACTACCCGGGCTTCGAAATAACAGTCGAGGGTTGGTTTAAATCACCGAGGGTTTCATTGGGTAGCTTGATCCCTGGGAAGCTAGGATTATTCTTTAGGCAAGGGGGTAAATTAGAAACAAAGTCATAGGATGGCTTGGAGCACAGACCATAAGAATAAGGTTACTCTCCAGCCAAGAAGTGCTCGATATCAGAGTCTGAGTCTTCGCTGAGGACTATGGGCTTCTTCTCATCATTTGGCTTAGGTTTATTCCGAGCAAGTCTCGATATCAATCGAGCATTCTTTTTACCTTTTCTATCGACAGTAGGGTTCCCTTTAACCTTTTTCCTCACAGGAGTTTTTACAGCCTCAACCTTTTCTATTATAATGTCGGGTAGGTCGATATCAGGGTAGACCGAGGGTTTGAGAGCGGGTATAAGGGCATGGAAAGGCACGGGTGGCCCGACCTTGGTCTCACTGAGCACAGGCTTGTCGATTTGGATGGACTCTGAATCAACAAAGCCATTTCGAGAGAGAAAGTCTTGCCAATTATCGTCGTGGAGGTTTAAATGATGAACGACGATGAGTCTAATCAAGCCATAGTGAAACAAGTTGTTGTCATCCTTCTCGTGTTTAAACCTCTTAGCCATTTTTTAAAGACTACGCTCGAAATAAAATGGCATGTTCAATGGATAACCCATGAAATTCATTAATAGTCGAAGGTGATAAAGAAAAACCAATCCATACCGACCCTCACAGGTCACAAATTGTTTAACCATTATAAAAATATCATGCCACCTTGGTTTAAGCATGGAGATAGGTATACCTTTGTCACGGGATGTGACCTTTCATGATACTAGCAATAATGGCCATGGAACCTCATCAACTTTAGAGTTTTTAAACCATTTCTGGCCCATGGCTGCTAATCCTGTGGTAGAGTTGATGAACTCTTCACTGATTTCAAGCTGAATGTCACCTACTTTGGCCCTACACCCATCAAAGGTAAGGGAGAATTGTTGTGCAACAAACAAATTGAAACCCTCGAACCTCTGTACAAACGTGAGCCAACCACTATCCTCTAAATCTTTTCGGGCGTTATCAAACAGTATCAGGGCTTGACTACCATTTGGCTCTATTTGCACCACTGGTGCCATAGAGAGGAGCACATGGTGAGCGATGTGGACGAGCCAGGGTTTGAATCACACCATATGCAGGAGCAAAATGCTCACAGGCTTACCCGAAACTAGCAAAGGTGAAACAGGGATGGGTTAAGAATTAATGACATATCGTGCGAAGGTGGTGGAGCTAGTTCATACATGCATGATAGTCATATGTATAGTACAACCGCCGACGCAAATAGCTATTCAAATGACTATGAATATGTGTTAACAATTATGCCATTCAATCAACCAATGAAATCAATGGTAAGTGGATTAATCATTCACGTGAGCAATAGTTATACCATAGTTTTAAAACCAAACAAATGAATCAAAACCAATACCAAGTGTTGTATGAAACGATTCATAACAAGGGTTAAACCATAATACCAATGTTTTTTCATATAACCGATGTTCCAAGTGAATTGATCAAATAACATGTAAATCCAATCACCAATGCATCACAAACTCAATCCTTCATGAAACGAGATTACATAATCAATCAAAAAATGTCAAATGAGTACAGATCAAAAGGTCTTGCCAACTGTATAATGATAAGTAAAATGTAAACACAATGGGCATATCGACAAGAATGATAACGACAATTCAGTGACGATTTTAATGCAGCTTTGAAAACCAAGTTTTCACGCTTGCAGTCGTGAAAAAAAAGAAGAAAGGTAAGTGTGTAAATAGCGCAAAAAATAAAAGTGTCATTTTATTTGAGAATTGTGACGAAAATTAAGGTTTACAAAACACTGGTGTAGGCAGCTTATAAGGACAATGGAAAAAATGTGAATTGGATGCCAACATGACCCTGGACATGTATTCTATCTCCTCCTTTGTCTTGGGACACATTTCTTTAGTTAATTTGAAATGGTTGTCCAAATGTGTACTAACAGGCTTTTCAATCTGCATTCTAAACCTCTCCAACACCTTCTTTATGTACTCACCACGAGACAATGTCAATTTGCGATTTTTCCTCTCTCTTGTTATTCTTATACCAAGGATTTTATTTGCGGCACCCGAATCCTTCATCGCAAATGAATTAGCTAATTTCTTCTTGAGAAAATTTATGTCTTGCATATTATACCCTGCGACAACCATGTCATCTACATACAATAGCAAGATAATATATCTTCCATTTTCTAGCCTTTTAAAATAAACATAGTGATCATAATGACATCTACTATAACATTGTTCTGTCATAAACCTGTCAAAATTCAAATACCACTGCCTTGGACCTTTCTTTAGACCAGACAATCTCTTCTTCAACCTGCATACAAAATTTTCCTTGCTTTTGAATTCATACCCTTGTGGTTGTTGCATATAAATCTCTTCCTCCAAATCCCAATGGAGATTTTTTTTTTTTACATCTAACTGTTCAAAATGTAAATCTTCTACTACCACGAGACTTAAAATAGTCCTAATTGAATTTTTTTTAAGAACAGGAGAAAATATTTCATAAAAATATATACCTTTCTTTTGTAAAAACCCCTTTATGACAAATCTATCCTTGGACCACTTTTTTCCTCCATTTTCTTCCTTCAACATGTAAACCAATTTATTCTGCAATTCTCTTTTTCCTCCAGGCAACTAAGCCAAGTCTGAAGTCTAGTTATATACCAAGGAATCCATTTCCTATTGCATGCCTTTCTCCCACTTATTTTTGGTGTCTACCTGCATTGCCTCTTCATAATATTCTAGTTCACAAGAATCAATCAACAATAAATAATACAATGAAGGAGAGTATCGTTCATGGGGTCTACTTAACCTTTTAGATCTTCTAACAACACTTGCATGAGTTTGAGGTACATGTTGCTCATGTTGTTTTACATTTTGATTTTATGGTTCTTTTGGAATTTCATTTTCAGTGATCTCATCATGCACTGTGTATTCTGGTTTTTCTTTTTCCTGTTTCTTTCCCTGCAACTGATCTTTGTACATGACCTTCTCATTGAATATGAAATATCTATTTCTAATGATTTTTTTATTTTCATAATCCCACAATAAATAACCAAAATCATTAACATTGTATCCAATAAAGTTACACTTCTTGAATTTTTCCTCAAGCTTTGTTCAATTTTCTTTATCAATATGGACAAATGCTTCACAACCAAAAGTATTCAAAAAAGAATAGTTTACCTTTTTACCTGTCCATGCCTCCTCTAGAATTATACCATCCAAAGAGTTTGAAGGTCCTCTCTTTATTAAGTAAAAAACAATATCTACAACATCTTCCCATAAATGTAAGGGAAAACCAACATGCAATCTCATACTCCTTGCACGCTCCATGATTGTCATGTTCATCCTTTATGACACACCATTTTCTTGTGGTGTTCTTGGAATTGTCTTCTCTCTACGAATCCCATGGTATGAACAGTAATCACCAAACTCCTTGCTACAATATTCACCTCCATTGTCTGATCTAAGACACTTCAACCTTTTTCTTGTCTCATTTTCAACCAAAGGTTTCCATTTCTTAAAAGTATCAAAAACATCATATTTTTGTCGAATGCAATAAATGTAATGACCCTAGTTGGATAAATGTTTAAGATATTATAAAGTAAAACTAATTAGGGGATTAATTGTGTTAACAAGGTATTAATTAAACAAAGATGATTTAATGATATTAATTAAGTGAGTTATTAATTAATTAAAGGATATAATTTTGATTAATTAATTAATAATTTAACTACAAATTACATTTAATAACATGAGTAATAGATTTAATAGATTAATAAGATATATTATTAAAAGGTTACGTACCCAACAAGGGATAACCTATTAATCCCGAGAGGATAAAATATTAAAGGAAGGGATAAGGGGTAATAAATGGGTTAGGTAGGGAGTAAATGAGGGGGAAGTCGGTGAAGGAGGGATAAGGAAGGGGAGGAGTTGGACGTGAGATGATTCTACGAGAAGTTGCGGGATGAATTTTGAGAGCTCTGGATTGGCAGGGAGAGTGAAATTTTAGGAATAGGATTGATATAGTGCACCAGAGTTGTTGGGGGTTTTGGGAACGGGGGCCAGGATATCCGTTGATATCCTGGAGCTAGGGAGCCACCTAGTTGGCAGGGAGGAACGGTTTTGGGCAGTGTTTTACGGTGAAACAGCAGTCGAGAAGGCATTTGGACAACAGACGACTATTAGCATCAGGTTGAGGTATTTCAAATGATGCATTTTTTTAATATATGATAAAATTTTATTATTATTGGAAAATTTATAGGCGAATGCGTTAAATTATAGAAATTTCTTGAATTTAATGATTATGTTGTAAATTAAAATGGTTGTTTATTTAATTCGGCTCTTACAATAAACCCAAGTTTTTCTACTTGCATCCTCAATAAAAGTAATATAATAACGAGACCCACCAAGAGATGATACCTGATATGCTCCCCATACATCTGTATGCACAAGATCTAACCTTTCAATCTTGTTTCCTTTTCCGACTTTGAGAAATCTGACTCTTTTCGATTTTCCATAGACACAATGCTCATAGAAATCCAAATCAATTTGTTTAAGATATGCCAAAAAAATTATTTTGTGAAGTATATTCATCCCCTTCTCACTCATATGTCCAATCTGATGGTGCCATAGTGTTGTATCCACTCCTGTAGAAGCTAAAGAGATAGAAGAGTCAGTATTACCAGTACATAAATACAATGCACCTACCTTCTCTCCATTTTCTATTACCAATGATCCTTTGGTGAACTTCCACACCTTATCTGTAAATATGGATATACAACCTTCACTTTCCAACTACCCAGTTGAAAATATATTTTTCCTTATATCTGGAACATATCTTACCTTTTTCAACAACCATTGGTTTCCATTGATTTTCTTTATTTTTACCTTTCCCATTCCAACTATTTTGCATGGTGCATCATCACCCGAATTAACCTGTCCAAAATCACCTTGAAAATAATATAGAAAATGTTTCTTATGGGCTATGGCATGAAATGAATCCCCTGAACCTACTAACCAATACACATAAATATTATCTACATAAATAATCAAAGAATCTTGTCACACATCACCTGTTACATTTGCTTCCTGATTTTTCTACTATTGTCCATCTCTTTGTTTCTTTGGAGCTCTGCAATATTTCTTCAGATGCCCTTTCTTCCCACAATTCCATCACTCTATATTTACAAATATGGATTTAGATATTCCCTTCCTAGAATTCCCACGGTTCCCTGAGCCCTTTCCTCTATCCTTGTGTCTTCCCCTGTTCTTCATGTTTAATGCATCACCTGATGTCTCACCTGTGATTTTTCGTCGCATTTCCTCACTAAGGATAACACCAACAACATCATCAAATTTTAAAGTGTTTTAACTAGGGAAAGAGTAACTTACATCCATGACCAAGCCATTCCAACTTTCTAGCAATGAGCACAAGATTAGAAGATCCCTGACCTCATCATCAAATTCCACTTTTAGAGAACTTAGATGATTAGTAACCATATTAAATTCATTTAAATGATCTGCAATACAAACACCTTCTGTCATCTTGATATTAAATAACCTCTTGATTAGAAATACCTTATTGGATGTCGAGGGTTTTTCATACAGTTTAGCCAATGCATCCATCAACTTCTTCATTTTCTTTTGTTTTGAAATATTGAAAGCCACCAATGCTTCCAGGCTCAACAAAATCGTTCCTAGTGACTTTTTGTCAAGAACCTCCCATTATTTGTCCTTCATGTTTGTTGAATTCTTTGCTATTCCACCCAATGGTAGAAAAATATCCTTCTGATATAAATAATCTTCCATTTTCATCTTCCATAACTGGTAGTTTTGGTCGTTAAATTTCTCGACCCTAAACTTTCCATCTTCCGACATTGCTCCCACTCATACCATGAACCCTCTTTTCCTACGAATTACCTTTCGCTCTGATACCTTTTGTTAGAAAAAAAGGATCACGGAGCAATAAAAGAAAACAAATGAGGAAATAAAACACAAAAGATACAAAATACAATAGAGACACATATGCACGTGGTTCACCCAGTGTGGGCTATGTCCACCAGAGAAATTCTCAAGTCATTTATTTATTATTATCCATCAAATGAAGGGATACAACCTACAAAACACCTGTTGTAACTTCCTCTTCTTTCTCTCACATTCTCCTTACTCAGAATACAATATTCACAATGATACATAGCCGCAATACATTTCCCTCATAAAAGAGGGTTTCCTTCTAGGGAAACAAACCCTAACATAACTTCTACTATCAGATCTGTGACCTTATAATGAATGTTCCATATTTACTATGAAATTATAGTATACATTTACAAGGAAATTCAGGGGCTTCTCCCCCGGACATTGCAGGGGGGGTAACCCCCACCTACACTCTCCCACGTGGAGGAGTCTACATTATTTCAGGGTATAAATTGTTCATGGGGTATAAAAATGATTGAAAAATAAAGACCTTTGAATTAGGAAGATAATTAGGCTCCACAACCAACAACATGAGCATAGTCTAATATGCTATCAAAGGATAATACATAGTCAAAGACATGGTTTATAAATCATCAAGTGATTCAATTCATCTTCCAGGAAGAGACATATACCATTCATAGGTCAACCATGTAAATGTCTAAAGAAAACTTTTGACCATTACATCATCATGTTATACTAAATGAATCTTACACATGTTCAAAAATAGATCCATATGTATTTTGGCTTCCATCACTCCATCTCCTGAAAATTTTGGCAATGCTCCTCGTGCAAGAGTTGGAAATTGATGTTGTTCTCCTTGTATATAGATTGGGCTATTTCCAACCCTTCTTCGCGGAATTATTTTCCTTTCATCATCATTCTCATGGATTTCATTTCTTTCTTTTCTATCACCCGTGATTGGATTTTTTCCCTTTTCAGTGGTGGAACTTTCTCCAATTTATGGAATTTGAATTTTTTTGCTTTTACTCCTTGTTATTGGTCCTTTGTATGATTCCATATTCAATTTCTATATTATCTTCTTTTCCTTCTTGCAATTTCTCTTTCCTCTTCAAGGGAAATATTTTCCCATGATAGTTCAATATCTTCTCAAAGACAAATTATACAAATGATGAAGAACACTCATTTGATTCCCAAGACCAACATGTAATTGGGGTTGTTTCGGCTGAGGTTGAGTCATTAGAATTTTGGTCTGCGAAATGAAACTTTTGTTCTCCCCAGTATGGTCACAAAAAATGTTGATGTTTATATCTATTGAGGTCCAAACAACAACCTCATGAGGATATGAATCCAATTTTGTTTTGATCGAGGTGTTACTCCTCTTTTAATTCTTTAAAGATTTATCTTGAATATCTTGGGACAATGATATGGAAAATGAGACAATGATAAATAGAAAATTCCAAATATTTATTAGTCAAATAAATGAGAATATTGTTGATTGAAAATATAATACATCCACCAAAAAATTATTGAGAAAGGGACAAGAAATCTTGACTCGTAAAATATAATACTTGCACAAATATAATACAGAAATAAAAACTATAGAAAAGATAATGTAAATTTCACATCGATCACAGAATTCAATTACTTTCGATCACATTCAAGGAAGGAAAGATAAATTCCCACATATGAGATAACTTTAAAAGAGTCCTTTAATTGAAAATAGAATATAATATGGTAGGAAAACTTTAAATATCCAATGCTCAAAACTCAGAGTTCAAAATATATTATTAAAGTTTATCCCCGAAGTAGTTCTTTGGGATTTTTCAAAAATAATATAGTATTTCATAGTCTTTAAAAAATATATCCATTCCTCCTAATTTGGACTAGGATTGGGCTCTCATGGACCATAAAATAAAGATAGGAACAGGGATATACTTAAAAGGAATAAAAAGAAAAAAGATTAGAAAATTGGCTATAGTTTTCTTGGGACAAGTCAAACAAAATTGGATGACTTCTAAACAAGAACATAAAAGAATTGGGAAGAATGTGATCTGTATTACGCACTGTGATGGTTTTCTCTCTCTTTATCTAGATGTTGATGGGCCTTTTGTATTATCTTTTATTGCAGTTTCATGAATGGTACTAACCACTTCCGTTTGACCTTTTGTAGTTATCTTGATCAAAGCTCTCTTTAACCAATTTTAAATATAATATTTCATGGAAGCAATGATTATTTCTTTTATGAATTCAAGGTCAAACAATGTACTTTCATATTCTCTATGATGAATTGAGATTTGGTGTAAATTTTCTTCGATGTCTTGATTTTAATTGACATAATTTATGATCCAATTCTCCACTTCATGTTCTATATATTCGATCATGCTATTAAACTTTTATGCCGAGACAACCTGCAACATTTCCATTTGTTCCTCAAAATTTTATCTTGTAATAAGAATGGAATTTGATATTAACCTTGGATCTTGGACCTCTCCTTTTATCATTTACAAATCTAATTCAATTAATTTTAAATAATATTCCCCTTTTTTGACACTTAGAGTATCAAGATCACTTAATATTTCTTTCAAATTTTAAATCCTTTTGATCAAACAAGATTTTAATTGTTTTAAACGCATCAGGGATGGAACATCTTCTTTTCTTTTGATTTCATTCATACTAGAAATTTTTAGAATAATGTTATTACAACATATCTATAAAAACCCTCGTCATTTTCAAGGTCATCCTAGAGGTACTTTCTTAAATTAGTTATCCTGGATATCAAAGAAGTGAAACTTCTTGCCAAATCTCATGCCTCTAAATTGGCATACATCCTCTTTTTAATATTTTCCCCAACATAGCATATAACCATTTTCAACAAGCTTGATGTTATTTTTACCTTTAAGATTGATTCAGATGTTCTCTCTATATTTTTTCCAAGTTGAATGGAAACAATTGGAATTGCAAATATAAGGGGTGGCATTCAAGGATATTTCAGTTATTTAACTCTTTCTTTTATCATGGAATTTTTCAACTTCCATTTCATCCATTGAAATTTCCAAAGCATCGTCTATACCCTTATGCATCCTTACAATTCTTATGGGAAAACCCCATTTAGATTAAATTCTGAGTTGGTTTTTACCTAGAATTTTTTACCATTAGAATTAACTCTTTCAAATATCAATTTTTTATATTCTCTATCAAATGAAGCACTATGAAAATTTTAAGGATTCTTATTCATAAATAATTGGTTGTTGGGTTTCCAATTCTAATGCAATTTCGTGGCTCTCCTGAATCCTTTGTTCATCATCTGGAAACTCTATGTCTTTGATATTTATGTCCAACTCCATGTATTCAAGAATATCATCATCATCATGTACGAGCTCATTCATTTCTTCTATTTACCTATATTTTCCTTTTAATGATTATAGTGAGCTTAGAGGTTCTCTTTAAATTCTTTTATGGAGGATTAGGATCATCTCCATCACTAGACTTTTCAATTGCAAATTTATTTTGTTCCTAAACTACAATTTGGGGGTTTTGTTTTAGTGTGCTATGTTTTTTAGAAGAACCTTCAGATTTTTTGCTTTTCGCATTTACAAATCTTCCATGTTGTTCATGTTCTTCATCTGTGTTGACAATTGTTTCAAGATATCCAACTAGAACCTTTTTCATGATTGTTTTCATCATCTTCATCTTCTCCATATAAATAAGTATTTATATATGAAACACTGAAACCAACTGAAGTCATATGTTCATAAAATATTGATGAGGATAAAACCCTTTCACTTGATTCGCCAACTTTAAATTGTACTAGTCTAATTGGACTGCATATTCATTAAATTTTGAAGCATTTTTTACTATGATTTTGCCAATTTTATATTGCAATGAAATGGATTCATTTTTCTTTCTTTCATAGAATAAATTGACCCTGAATCTGTATTGTGTACAGAATTCAATCACAAATATTCTATCTAAAACATAAAATGGAATATAATTTGGGGCTTCGCGAGACCAATGAACTCTGATTTTGATGTTATCTTCATTTGATTCAAAACTTCCAATTTTATCTAAAAATGTTGTCACTTGCAATGATAATATTGAAGTACCATTTCCATACATGAGTTTTTTGAAATAAGAAACAAACAAATCATAAAATTCATAAAAATGATACATTGATTTATGCTTCCATAAAGTAGGGTACCATGTATGAGCATGGTCTCCTTTACAATCGACTTGATTTGCTAAGTGAAATCCTTGGAATACATGACAATATACAATGGAAAAGATCAAATATTCGAACATATAGAATTTTGTATACCTCTTAAAATTTGATAATTGAAATGATATTTCAAAAGAGATAATTTTCGACCAGTCAAAAATTGCTTTCTTTTGAATAGAAAAGTATAACATATAAATAGACAGAATAGGAATTGTAGCAGTGGAATCTTGTCCAAGAATCCTAGCAAGAATCCATGACATTTATTGATAAGGTTTTCTTAGTCGACCAACCTATATTTTTGATATATCCTCTCGCATTTTTGTGGGATCTTCAAGATATTGCAGTAATAAGTCCCAACCACGATTTCTAGATTTCATGAAAAACTTGGCTTCTTCAACTTTGAATGTCATTGTTGGCTCGGGTAACTTGAGGATTCTGATGAAAGTTGATGGTGCCAAAGAAATATGAGATTGTTCCTTCAACTGGATGATTCTTTGGTATTTCTCATAATTGTTTGTGCACCATATAACAAGATCTGTATCATCAAAGACTTATGGAACACACCCTAATTTAGCAATTCAAGATATCCAAATATCATTAATATTTGTTTCTTGAGGAAACAATGTAGAATAATGTCTGTAATCTCTATTCCAGTGATATTTTGGATCTTCTCCTATGAATGTATTCATAATATCCCCAGAGAAAATTTATTTCCTCTTGGAGATCATGCTTTAGAGTTGAAAAATTATATACAGTCTTTTTGATCATTAATACTAAAGTAATTTCTTTTACATAATAAACCATGCAACTCGTTTGTTTGAAAGAACACTTAAGGAAAATTTAATTTTAATTTATTGAAAGTAGTCTTGAGAAAATCGTCAGTAATAATGGTCCTTTGGTAATTAATGATTTTTTGTTTCCAATAATATTTTCATTTAATTTTACTCGGTGTTGGCACAGGGGTAGACCCAGGGTTCAACTCTTACAACGCACCAACAAGCAATAACTACTATCCCTTTCGAAAACACCTTCGAAGCATATGCAGTCTCACTCAAAGTAGCAAGAAGGGGTTGCAGGATACAAGTGCCTACAACCGGAGGAAATGCAAAGTGAATTCAAGACAAAAACACACAACAATCTAGTTATTATTTACCACTCTTAAGCCTACTTCGCAAGTTATATCTTTGATCTAACACAACAATTCAATAACATTATAATCGATAACAAATAACACAACATCAACCACAAAGAACAACAAGATGTACATGGTTCACCCTCTCTCTAGGGCTACATCCATAGAACTATGTTTCTTGATACATTAGATGAAAACATATAGTTCTGTATGTGCACTTAGCTTGCATATCTCTCTCTGTCTCTCTTTCCCCCCTGTGCACCCAGCTGTAGGGTTGATCTTCGCACCCAACTGAAGATCCAGAATACAGACTCAATATTTCTCTCAAAAACAATAATAAGCAATGAAAAACAACAATCATAGTATCAATGAAGCCTGTCCTAGGTATTCTAAACCTTTATTTATACATTACATGGAAAAAGTCTAGGTATCAAAACCCTAGATCCAAAACCCTAGGTGCCTAAACCCTAGGTCGACTTGACCCACATTTTTAGGGCTTCACCAACATGTATTTCCTTCTTTTTTGTGAGGTGCTCCAAAGCACTCGTTCGTGTCTTTTTCCCCTTGTTGAGTTTTCCATGACCTATATTCTTTGATTCTTTGTCTTCCTCAATATTCTCTTTCAACAACTAGCTTTTCCTTTATTTTTCTCCTTCTTTTCTACTTCTTTACCCACTTTGACCCTTCTTCAGTTTATGTGCCTTCCACGTAGTTCATGTTGTTCCTTTCTTCCTTACATAACCAAGGGCCAATAGGCCCCCAACACTCACATGTGACTCGTCCCGAGTCACTGCAAGATTGATCCTTCTAATTTACTTCGACTGCAGACTGCACAGAGAAGCCTGTGTTTTCTTCCCTATCCCTCCCTCTTTTGTGCAAACTGTATTTTCTATGTCTGGTACCTAGTTTCTACTACACCTAGTACTTATACCCTTTTTCCTTATGCTTTTACTGAGATTTATGAGGTAGTTGGTTGTCATAGTACAATTTCAACTGACTCCCATTTACCAAACCTTCTTTCAATTCTCCATTAAGGGTCTTCAACTGTGAAACTCCTGCTTCTGTGACATAAGAAACCTCAACTTGCCCAAGCCAATGTGTCTTGAACTTCCCTGAATGATTCATGAATTTTATGTCATACAATAATACCAAATCTCCTTGCTTAAGTGTCTTCCTCTTGATATGTCTTTCATGGTAAGACATTTCTCTTTTTTTCTGTACTTGCTGATGAAATCCTGCAATAAACTGGTCTTCCTCTAGTTCTAGCAACTGTGCAAGCCTGTCTTGAACAATGTTAGTGTCATCCATACCTATAAATGTTGCAATTCTAAACTATGAACCAAATATTCCATATGTACGACTGCTTCCAGTCTGTATACTAACTTAAAGGGAGTCTGCATTGTGAGCCTCTTGGAAGTAGTTCTATAAGCCCATAATACTGTTGGAATTCTTAAATCCCAATCGTCTCTGTTAACACTACAAATCTTGGTCAAAATTGTCTTCAAGATATTATTGAAGGATTCGACTATACCATTCACCTGTGGGTGGTATGGATTGCTCTTCTAATGGTGAACTTCAAATTCCAAAGTCCAGCCTTCAATAGTTTTATTGATGAAGTGTGTGCCTTGGTTTCTCATGAGGAACTTCGGGTAGACAAATATGGTTATAATATCCTCAAAAGATGAATTGTGCAGTTATGGATGCAATATAGTCCTTAACTTCTCTTGCTTCTGCTCATCTGGTCAAATACTCTATCGCAGTGATAATGTATTTAGCTCTTGTGCACCTTCATGGTGGGTTAATAGGTCCCACAAAGTCAATGTCCACTTCTCAAATACTTGTGATGTTAATTGTGGTGCTAAATGCATCTCATCCCTTCTAGAAGGCTTTACTACTCTTTGACATACATCGCAGTATCTGTAGTATTCCTTAGCATCCTTATGTAAAGTAGGCCACCAAAGGCTAGCTCTGCAAACATTTCGCGTTGTTTCTTTCCTTGCATAATGTTCTCTTGTGATTCCTTCATGTGATTCTGCAAGAATCAATTCCCTTTCTGCCTCCATAACGCATCTCCTCAATATCTCATTGGGTCCTATCTTCTACAATTGTCCCGCTATAAGTTGAAAGTCGGATGCGTGGACTACCAATTGTTTCTTTTGAATGAATTTATACTCATGAGGTGCCATTCATGTGGACAGGAACTAAACTATCTCGGTGAGTTAATCATCGACTTTTGTGATGGCCAACAACTATGCATCTGGTAGTGTATCCTCCAGACTGGTAGGTTACTCTCCATGTTCCAACCTGGATAAGTGATCAAGTCATTTATTCATTCTTCCTAGCTTGACCACAATCTCAAATACATACTCTTGGAATAGTAGTATCCATCTGCATATTATTCCCCCCAACACTGGCTTGTTGACTAAGTACGTCAATGCAGAATGATCAGTGAAAATATTAAAATCTCCTCCCAGCAAATAGTGTCTAACTTTTTGCAGCGCATATACCATAGCCAAGCCTTCTCTTTCAGTCGTAGTGTAATTCCTTTCATTTGTAGAAAGATTCATGCTAGCAAAGGCTATAGGGTGGTCAATGTCTCATGCACCCGATTGTGCTAAAACTACTCCTAATGCAATGGATGAAGCATCAACATGAACATTGAACTCCTTAATCCAATGTGGAAAAACCAAGATTGGTGTAGTAACCATTTACTCTTTAGTGTGTCAAAGCTCTGTTGCCATTATTTTTTCCATTGGAACTTGCTATCTTTCTTTAAGAGCTTCTCCATAGGTGTTGTTATCTATGAATAACTCTTAAAGAACTTCCTGTAGTATCCAATGTGCCCCAATGCAGTGTGAATATGTCTAACTGAAGTGGTAGGAGGTAGATCAACAATGATGGAAATATTGGAAGGATCCACCAACAACCCTTTCTTACACACAATGTGCCCAAGCAACACTCCAAAGGGTGAAAAGAAAATACATTTTTTCAAATTCAGGTCAATCTCACATTTCTTGCACTTATCTAACATCAATCTCAAACATTCAATGTGATTTTTCAATAGGCTAAAAACAATCCAATCAATATGATTTGTTGGCACAGGGGAAGACCCAGGGTTCAACTCTTACAGCGCACCAACAAGCCCTAACTATTGGCCCTTTCAACAACACCTGCGAAGCAGATGCAATCTCACCCGAAGTAGCAATAGGGGGTTGTAGGACACAGGTGTCTACAACCAGAGGAAATGCAAAGTGAATCCAGGACAACAACACACAACAATATAGTTATTCTTTATCACTCTTAATCCTACTTCACAAGTTATATCTCAGATCTAACACAACAATGAAATAATAGTATAATCGATAACAAATAACACATAATCAACCACAAAGAACATCAATATGTATGTGGTTCACCTTCTCTCTAGGGATATGTCCACAAAACTGTGTTTCTTCATATATTAGATGAAAACATGCAGTTCTATCTGCACACTTATCTTGCATATCTCTCTCTCTCTCTCTCTCTCTCTCTCTCTCTCTCTCTCTCTCCCCCCCCTGCGCACCT
>ML823666.1:8187-20604 GCA_009831015.1 Picea engelmannii
AAAAAAACACGTGATTAATCTGTTGAACACAGTCGTTTTCGTTCAATTCAAAGACGCTTTGTTCACGTCTTCTCTTTTCTCAACGCGTTTTATTTTCATAAAGAAAAATAGCGGTACTGCGATTCCACCATCAGATTTTGATTGGAATGGTTGATTCCATATTTTTTTCTGTGTGGCCCTTCGAAAAAGTTCAAACATTTATAAAGAAATGCCTCCTTCAAATAAGATTAAGGTATGGAAAACATATAATGAAAATGGAATTTGATAAAGTGGGTTTAGATTTATTTTGATAAAGTATTGAAAAAGATTTTGAAAAATGGAAACATAAATGATGCAACTCATAGACTTCGACTTCATTGCTGCAAAAGTAATGCTTTGAACATAAATCAGAAAATCATCATAGTGTTTGGACTCTACACAGATCCAAGGTCAATTTATGAGAGTTAAAGGATACTTTACTCATTTAGAAACCACACAGGCTTGTGGCATCTTGATTATTCAAATTCAATTTTTCATATTTCAAAGATTATAAAAACTAAAAAAAATTATGAAATAATTCAATATAGTTATCTTATTGTTTATCATATTTAGAAAACCACAAAAAAAATTAAATCTACTAATTCAAATACATGCAAGATAGCTTCATAAACTTTTTAATTCAAAATTTTCATGAGCTCTCTTGTGGCATCTTAATTATTCAAATTCAATTTTTCATATTTTAAAGCTTATAAAAACTAAAAAAAAAATTATGAAATAATTCAATATAGTTATCTTATTGTTTATCATATTTAGAAAACCACAAAAAAGTTAAATCTACTAATTCTAATACATGCAAGATAGCTTCATAAACTTTTTAATTCAAAATTTTCATGAACTCTCACTCATGAGAGATGGATAACAAATTTTCCAAATGAATATGATCCTATATGATCCTCCAAGTTAACCAATAATTCTTATAAACCCATAATGCACCCTTTGAATCTTTGTCCAGCCACTTGATCAAATACTCCATGCATTCCCTATCTTGCCAATCATCCCTTTTGCCAACACCTCCTTAACTTCTTTTGATTTCTAAATAGAATTTGCGTTTGTCAATTGCCTCTATTTCTTCAAGACTTTAATGATAGTTATAAATATCTGCAACATTAAACACTAGTGAAAGTTCCATGTTTTTCACACATTTCAATAAATTTGAAAAAATGTATTGATGTATTTCTTAATTTTTTGGTAAATATTTAACATATTTCATTAAACTTAAAAAAATAATCCAAAGAGCCATTCCATGTGAATTCCATTAGATTTCAAAACATTAATCAAAGGAACTTTTTTCTCAATTAGAATTATTTTTATTATTACAAGTAAATTTTAAATATTCTAGCATTCAAAAGAAGATAATGTTTCAATTAAAAGTGGGACCTTAAATCATTACTAAGTGTGGAAATCAAGAAATGAAGTGAGACTTCATATTGGTCTCTTGTAATTCACAATGTTAGCACACATTTATTTTCAGCTCCTAAAAGGTAGTGATATATCTCCACTAGAATCCCATGTGAACAAACTTGAAACTGGCCTAGAGGTACTATCTTTAGTGCATGCTTATAGTGGTATCTTTAGTGCATGGTTATAGTGGTAGAGTGTATAGGTTGGTTTCACATTAAGGTTGTTTCTTAGTTCCGTGAAATGCTTCACATAGAAGGACATATTATGTTTAATCACTTAAGCTAGATCTACCTAAGTAAGATGAAATGCTTCACATAGAAGGACATATTATGTTTAATCACCTAAGCTAGTTCTACCTAAGTAACATGGATGTGTTGTTATAGATTTATTTTCTAATGAACTTGTTAAGATTATGTTTTATTTTTGGAACCTAAATGTTTTTGTAAAGATTTTGCGTGTGTGCACAAATGAAGTTATGTGCACCTATTGTAGTTTTGCGCGCACTCAAGCAGTTGCACAATGGGTGGTGTTAGTCTCTAATTTTGCTTTTGATCTAGTGAGAAATCCTAATCCTAAACCCCTCCTAGGTGCACTTCATTATCTATTTCCATTTGATTTAAATCATTGCTTTCATCTTGTTATGGTTTGCGTTTTAGCTTTTTGGATAATTTCTTTAAGTTTGGAGTTTTAAAACATGGTTTTGAATGATGTGTCACTTCATATGCCTATTTGAATCTTGCAAATTCAAAAAAAATTCAAGTCATTAATAGCGCTACTGGAATAACATTATTCTCGTAGCACAAATATAATCATGCCTTAATATGCGTCCGCCACCCAGATTTTGTTATGATTACCCAGATCGAGGACTAAGAGTTCGCATGTGTCCCACGATGGCTCTCGAATCATTTGATGATTCAAACCTTTACATGATCGGACTACTCTGTACCTGCAAAGGACTCTTTTCAAACCATTCAATTCCCAAAGATTATGATTTGAAACAGTCACTCATCATAATGATTTTGTTGAATTTTAAGCGCAAATGTTTTCTCAGGAGAACGGTTATACATTAACCGATTGCAGGTAGCATATTCAGAATCCGAGCAATGCCAGTTGTAGAAGTGTGTTTCGATGGCGCCTAAGAGGAGCAGACAAGTGGTCAGATTAGAACCCGAGGGTGTTGAACTCCTCGAAGCTTATCCTCAGATGGCTCAAAGGTTAAGAGATGTTGGTTGGTTCGAATGCCTTACCACTTTCCAAGGTCACGACGAACAGGTCTCTATGGAGTTTGCACTGAACTTTGATGGTTACGAAGTGGAGATCGGGAAGCTGTTGATACTGGTAACATAACAGACAATTGCCAAAGCTTGCAGATTGGTGGTTGGAGGAGAATGATGGTGGAAGAAGGAGCATGTGGTTACAGAGTGTGTTAATCAATTCTTGCTTCCAGATAAGCAAAATCCAAGTTGGAGAAAGGGAGTTCCTCATAGTTGGATTAGACCAGAATGGCACACTGGTCTGATTGTTATCCACATGTATATCACCTGTGAAGGTATATTCTCACTAATCTATATCTACCACATTAGGTTATTAATGCATCTAAATGCCGATTATCCTTTAAATCTTCCTTACTTTCTACTCAAAAGCTTGAAAAAGATGTCAAAAAGAGTGCAGTCACTCTCCTCCAATGCAAAGAGAAACTTGTTTCATCAAGTCTTAATTAAGACTTTAGTTGTGTCTTATTTGAGAGAAATACAGAAACCTTGGAGCTGGCTCATGCAATCTTTAAACCCTAACCCACAGTCCAACAAATAGAAGAAAGGAAAAAGGAATGTCACACATAAACAAAATATTTCAATTGATGAAACCCATGTCAAAGAAGAAATGCCTGCTGTCAGGGTGACGAGGAATAGCAGAGGTAAAAGACCGAAGTTGGATCCAAAAATCAAAATGTTTTATGAGGAAGATGTTAAAGGGGAAGAAGATACATATGAAGATTTTGATATTCAAACTACAACCAAGCATGAACTACCATCCACCAGTAAAAAGGGCATTGCAGTCAAAAGGAAAAAGAATAAAAGTGTTCTTGTGTCTCAAAACCCTAGAAGGAATTCTACTAGGGTTACCAACAAATACAGATTGATGTCCAAAGCCATGTTCAATCCCTCAATCAAAGAAGAAAACATCATAGTTATAGAAGATCACTCTGAAGATGTTGAAGCAGGTACTAGGAAAAAAGCAAAAAGACCTCCATTGCATAAGAAACCAACAAAAAGATCTAAAAAGATTGTTTCATCATCTATAGGACCTATCACAAGAGCTACAACCAGATTGGAAAAAGCTAAAGAAATTGCCAACGGTATCAGTGAGATCCCTGAAAATAAAAAGGGCTACCTTGTAGATTCAGATCACATATCAGATATGCCAGAAGCCATGGATTCAACAAGTTCTGATGAAGAACACAACTCAAAATTGGTTTCTAAATACCAAGTTAAATTGACAGAACCCAAGGTTCCCATAAATCTGAATGAGCCTACACCTTTTGAAGAGTTCCCTGAATTCAAGGTCAAAGTCAGAACTGATAGAGAAAGGATCAAGGAAATCCATAAAACATTGAGATAGTTGAAAAGAGAAAAGACTCATATAGAACAATGGAGTGCTCGCCAGCAAGAAATAATTCAAGGTTTCAATAAGAAGAAAAAAGAGAAAAGGTCATTGCTCAAAGAAATCAGAGAAATCAACTTTAGACTCTATTGGCATAATGTCGTGCTTACCACAAAGCTCAAACAAAAAACTGCCAAAGCTATTGTTGTTATCATACCCTAAAAGTTTCACAGTGATTGTTACAATCATAATTTTGATGTTTTCCAAGAAATGTGGCAGTGTCTACTCGTTTTGGCCTGTGAAATACAAAGACCTCGAAATGTATGACTAGATCAAACTAATCCCTATTTTGTAGAATCAAATGTAATGCTGGCAAGATCATACGATATTAAGATGTTGAGCAATGATCTATTTTTGGAATCTAAATTCTCTTTTTGAGCTAACCCCCCTAATAGATAGATTCTATTTAGATCTAGTCATTAAGAACATTCTAGAAAATAGGATCGAGGTTTTGTGGATAGTTTAAATAGGCAGAGGAAAGACTCTGTTATGGTTGAAAATTTGGAGATCCAGAAGACTTATGTTGAAATTCCCTATAAGGCATTACTATTCTATTTAACACTTAATAGAAAAGGCATATGGATGGTTAGACACTCTTTTCTACTATATTTTCTTTCTTCATGCTTGAATTAATTATTCAGATTGCAATGCATTTGTCTCTTGATTGTTAATTAATACAGTGAAGAATTTATTGTGGAAGTTATTTTCAAGTTTTGATTTCAAGATGATGGTCTTGTTTCTTTATGATATATTGGGACAAGAATTTATGTGAAGTTGACAAATTGAAAGATTCATTTTCTCTTTTTCTTATCGGTCTAATCTATCTATGTGACTACCTTTTAACCAGTCAATGGGATATACTTTGTTTTGATTTGGATTTTCATGTTATGTTATACCCTTGAGCCAGTTTTCAACTACCTTATTCAAAAAAACAAATCATAAAAAGCCTTTAAAACACTTTGCAATAAACCAATGATGCCCTATCTTGGCCTCTCAAAGTCAAGTGAAACTTTAGGGACTAAATTCTTTTGGCGTCGTTATCGGGGATGAAGAAACGAAGATATATTCCCTAGGGAAATGACAAGATTAGATTCAGATCTTGATGGTGAACAAGATTTTGGACATTATTTAAGACTATGATTATTCACCTAGCGACTCCTCTGTGGTAATTATGGCTCCTAAAAGAGAAGGCAAAGGACCTAAAACTCATGTAACTTCTTCATCATCTACTAAGAGACCAGTAACAAGGAAAAATCCAGATCCTGAGCCTGTTGCAGCAGTTCCAGATCATGAAAAGTCACTAAGAAAATCTAAGGTTCTTTTTGGACAATATTCACTCTCAAAGGGAAAATTGTCTTCATAAAGTTCTCAAGGAAAATCTTCTGAAATCACCAAAATCCAAGTAGATGAGGAGGTGAATCCTGAAAGTGAAATTAAACCTATTATTGATCCTGTTACATTTTCATTCCCTTCAACTATCTCAGAATTGAATCTAGAATAGTGGAAGTTACTTACTGAACTCATTAAACAGGAATATTCAAACATCCTACCTATGACTGAAACTTTGATAGGTCACAGCATAGATATTAAGAGTGAACCAGAGACACCTTCATCATCTCTTGGATCTCTCTCATCTGAATATTTTAAATCACATTATTTTTCTTTTGAAAATCCTTTGTATTTGGGCCCTTCATCCGATCATAGTCCAGAAGAAAAATCCTTATCTACTAAAGATCAAGATTCAGTTACAGTATAGTTAATTTGTCATACACAAAGGGTAGTTTCACCTCCAACATCACCAATATTGCTTACTCCCAAAACCCAAACACCAAAGATAGCAAATATGGTTGCAGACAGAATGGATGAAATTGTTGCAGTAAGGTATGCCCCTTTGATTCTTCCACAAGTATTTTTTTCCTTTCCACCAAATGATTATATGAGATACTTGCCCAGATTCAATGGATATGGGGCAGTTACTGCTGAAGAGAATTTGAGTTTATTCTATAGTTTTGCAGATAATTTCAATGTAGAGCATGCAGATGTGTGGATGAGATTGTTCATGCAGAGTCTAAATGGTGAAGAAAGAAAGTGGTTCAGGAGTTTGCCACCTAATTCAATTGTTGATATTTTGGCCTTCGATGATGCCTTTCTTAAACATTGGGGAGACAAGAAAGACTTTTTATATTACATCACTGAATTTGGTGATTTAAAAAGGAAACAAGGTGATTCAATACCTTATTTTACTAAAATATTCAACCAGATGTATGGTAAAATTCTAGATGAGATTAAACCTTCAAAGACATCAACTAAAATCACTTTTGCCAATGATTTCGATGCTGAATTTTCCTTGTTTCTTAGAGAGAGAAGGGTTGCTACCCTCATCCTGATGCAATATGCTTCTATTGAGGTAGAATCAAACATATTAGTAGTAGACAAATTGAAGTCTAGGAGTGATAGAGATAGGAAAAAGAAAAAAGAAGAGTTGCATTCATCTTCTAATACAACATCTGATTCTAAGATGGATGAAATGGATAAGATGCTGAAAAATCTGATAGTTGAGATGGAAAGGTTAAATATGGAACAAAAACAACCTAGTAGACCTGCACAGGAGGGTGGATACAGAAATCAGAATCAGTTCAGGAGGCCAAACAATGCACCTCAAATCTTACCAAGGGAAAGAAAAAATAAGATGATCAAAAGGTTTTACCCCCTTTTCAGAATAATGCAGTAGATGAGGAAGAGGATGAAGATGAAACATAAGAAGATCCTGTAGTTCATCTGAATTATTCTGAATAATATCCTATACATTTGACACAACAGGATTATGACGATGCCTTGATTTGAAATCAGTTTGAGGAAGGAGATGCAGATGAGTTTGTCCAAAAAGAACCAAAAAGGAAGAAATACAATCTCAGATCTGGTTCAAATGCACCTAAAGTGGATACACCTATTTTTACAAAGAAGGACATTACTCCAGTTAAAAGACGAACCATTAAAGAAAGTTCTAAAATTCAATATGATCAACCATTGAAGCACCCTGCCAAGGTTAGCACTGCAGATATAAAGGAACCAAAAAAGAGTGTTTCTTCTTTCAGTCTAGAACATGAAATCAACAAAATCAATATTTCAGTGCCATTGTTAGAGCACATGAAAACAAAACCCTTTAGAAAGATTGTCCTCAAGGCTCTACAGTCTCCATCTCAAGTTACCTTTTTAGATACAGTCAATCTAGAAGATGAAAACCCTACTGTAACTATTGGACCTCACATTGAAGACAGAATTGATGCCTCTCCCCCATTCTACATTTCATTAAATGTCCATGACAAGATATTGCACAACTTCCTATTGGATTCTGGTGCCTCGCATAATGTTATGCCTAAGGTGGTGATGGAAGAATGAGGGTTGGATATTACTAGACCATACCATGATCTATATTCTTTTGACTCCAAGAAAGTCAAATTCCTTGGAGTTGTGAAAGATGTAGTTGTTACTCTTTCCCAATTACCTATGAAAAGTGTGGTATTAGATGTTATTGTGGCTGACATACCACCAAAATTTGGAGTGCTTCTTTCAAGATCTTGGGCCAAGAAGGTGGGTGGTACTCTACAGATGGATCTTAGTTATGCAACCATATCTGTTTTTGGTGGGGAACAACGAAGATTATACAGAGAAGTAAGAATGGCTTATTTGGTAAGTGATCACGAAAACCCCACTAATCATCCTATATATGATGTAGAAAATGATCTTGGTTCCTCTATTTTTCATATGACAGATGAGATGGCAGAAGTATCAGTTAGAAAGACAACAACTGCAATTGGAGACAGTAAAGATAATTTTGTTTGGAAAATGTATTTTGATGGAGCATGTTCTAGAGAAGGTTTTGGAGCTGGGATTGTCTTCATTTCCCCTACCAAGGAGGTTATTCCTATGTCATATAAACTTGAATTTGACACCACCAATAACATCAGTGAGTATGAAGCCTTGTTGTTAGGTTTGAAAGATGCTAAAGATATGGGTATAGATAAGCTTTATGTCTTTGGAGATTCAGAACTAGTTATTCACCAGATCAAGAATATATATGAAACCAAACAACAAAGGTTGAAACAATATAGAAATGAGGTGTGGGATTATGTGGATAATTTATTTTTTGCATTCAATATTACTTTTGTGCACATAAATTTAAATCAACAGGCTAACTCTTTGGCACCTGCAACTAGCAACTTTAAAATCCCAATGTTCCCTAATCTGAAGTTTGAAGTTGAGGTTAGACACAGACCCTCAATCCTAAATAATATAAAACATTGGCAGGTCTTTAGAGATGATGAGGAAATTCAAAGATTCTTGAAAACTATTGAGGATTTTTCTAACATTTCAATAGATTAGGATGACAAAGATGGTGAAGTAGAGGTTCATGTTGTAGATATCCTTCAAGATAATGTGGTTGGGAACAAAATCATTGAACTGAAGACAAACCATCTGCCTAAAGGTTTGGTTCCACTAGAGAGGTTGTTCGATCACAATGATGTTTCCACGAAGGTTGTTATTCAAACAGAAGAAACGAATGTAGTGGACTGTAACATAAGTCCGGATGCAAATCCCAAGTTGGTCAAAATATCTAGAAAACTATCACAGAAGCAAAGTAGAGCGTATGTTGAATTAATGAATAAATATTCATATATATTTGCATGGTCTTATGAAGATTTGAAAGTGTTTGATACAGAGATCATACAACACAAAATTCCCCTGAAACCTGGGTCTAAACCTGTTAAGCAAAAGTCCAGGCAAGTTAATCCTCTATTGTTACCTATAATAGAAAAGGAGTTGAAAATGTTATTGGAAGCCAAAATTATAGTGCCATTGAGGTATTTAGAATGGGTAGCCAACCTTGTGCCTATCAGGAAGAAGAACAGAGAGATAAGGCTCTGTGTGGACTTTAGTAATTCGAATAGGTGCTCCTTGAAAGAAAATTATCCATTACCAAAAATGGATCATATCCTACAAAGAGTTGTTGGCATGAAGAGAATCTCTATTCTTGATGGATACTTAGGTTACAATCAAATATCAGTAGTGGATGAAGATAAAAAGAAAACAGGTTTTACCACTCCATGGGGCACTTTTATGTATGAAAATATGCCCTTTGGACTGATGAATGTAAGAGCCACATTTCAAAGGGCTATTGATATTGCTTTTATTGGTGAAAACGATAGGTATGTGGTTATTTATCTCGACGACATCACTATATTTCCAGCATCTAATGAAGAACATTTAAAACACTTGAAGCAGACTTTTGAGAAATGAAGAAGGTATGGCATATCACTTAATCCTAAAAAATCACACTTTTCCATGGAGGAATGAAATCTTTTAGGGCATATTGTTTTCCCTGAAGGTATTAAAATAGATCCTGAAAGAGTAAAGGCTATCCAACAAACAAATATTCCTAGAAACAAGAAGTCTATTCAGTCCTTCATTGGTAAAATTAATTTTTTGAGGAGGTTTATACTTAATTTTGCAGAGATTATGAAATACATCACTGACATGTTGAAAAGGGATGCGTAAATTAAGTGGATACCTGAAGCTAAAGAATCTTTTGAAATAAATGAGTAGGCTCTTGTTCAAGCCCCTGTTCTCATTAGCCCAGATTATTCCAAAGGATTCATGATTTTCTCATTTGCATCATAAAACACCATAGTTGATGTCCTTCTGCAAAGAAATGAGCAAGGATATGAGCAACCCATCTCCTTCTTTAGAAAAACCCTCAGAGACTCTGAATTGAAGTATGACATAATGGAGAAATAATCTTATGCCCTGGTAAAGGCCTTGAAGTCATTTGGAGTATATATCCTTCAATATGAGATCACAGCAAATGTCCCAAGTAGTGCAGTCAAAGAATTATTGGTTCATCCTGACTGTGAAGGGAAGAGAGGGAAATGGATAACAAAAATCATGGAGTATGATCTCACCATAAATCCTACTCAGCTGATAAAAGATCAAGGCCTTGCCAAATTAATGACAGAATCTAATTGGAAAGCAATTGGGTTGTCCCATATTTCAAACAAGACACATGATTCTTTTTTCTAGATTGAAGAAACAAATTCACAAGTAAACAACAAGTATGTTTCTTCACCATGGTACAAAGATATTGTATTTTTTCTACTAAATTTTCAATCTCCCCCAGAGTTAGATAAATCAAAATTCAGATCATTAAAGCTAAGAGCAGTAAAGTATTGCATTATTGATCATATCTTATTCTGGAAATATCCTAATGGTTTCTTTTTTAGGTGTGTCAATGAAAAAGAAGCTGAACAATTTTTTTATGATCTACATCATGGTGTGTGCGGACGCCATCACCATTGGAAGGCTATTGCCTTCAATATTCTTAGGTCAGGCTATTACTAGCAAGTTCTATTCTCAGATATTTTTTCTCAGGTTAGGGCATGTGAACCCTGTCATAAATTTGCTAGAAAGCATAAACTTATGTCTCTGCCTTTAAAACCAATCGTTACTCATGGACCATTCCAACAGTGGGGCTTGGATTTCATCGGAGAGATCAATACTTCATCTTTAGGACAACACATATGGATCCTTACAGCCATTTATTACTTTACAAAGTGGATCGAAGCAATGCTGACTCAAAATGCAACAAACAAGGTAATCATGGACTTTCTAGAAGGATATATTTTTTCCAGGTTTGGCCGTCCTAAAAAACTAGTCAATGATAATGCACAGGATTTTAAATCGAATTCCATGATTGAATTCTACAATAAGTATAGTATCAAATTGGTTCATTCTACTCCCTACTACCCCCAACGGAACGGATTGGCAGAATCTTCCAACAAGACTCTGATAAGGATTATAAAAAAACTACTGGCAGAAAATAAAAAATCATGGGATTCCATGTTAAAGTTTTCCCTATGGGTCGATCGTATCAGCAACAAGAAGTCTATTGGGACCTCTCCTTTCCAGATGGTATATGGGACAAAATATATTCTTCCAACTCAATTGGGCCTGCCAGTTTTAAAGTTTTTACAAGAAGAGTTAGAAGAACCCAACGATATCCAAAGAAGAATTTTTCAGATGATTGAAGTTCAGCAGGTTAGAGAATAGGTGAATCAGAAAGTTGCTTCTCAACAAAGCAAAGTCAAAGCTACATTCGATAAGGGAACTAAGAAAGATATTTTCAATGAGGGAGATTTGGTGTTAAGGTGGGATTCCAGGAGAGAGGATAAAGCAAAACATGGTAAGTTCGATAACCTATGGTATGTTCCTTTTATAATAGCCAAGGTAATGGATAATAACACTTTTCTCCTGCATAATTTAAACAACACATAAACTTTTGGAGGCCCGGTGAATGGGAGGATCTTGAAGCACTATTTTCTCTAAAGACTCATCAGGTTTTCAGTTAGTACAGTATATTTTATTTTCAATAAAGACTCCATATACTTAATGGACTTGTTTTTACAGTAATGTTGTGAATAAAGACTGACAAATGCAGGGAGATCAGTGAATCAGAAATAAAGGAAAAGGCATTGGTTTGTAGTTTTTGGAGTTTATTATCAAACTCCATCCCTAGAAGGAGCTAGTGTTAGTCTCTAATTTTTATTTTGATCTAGTGAGAAATCCTAATCCTAAACCCCTCCTACCTGCACTTCATTATCAATTTCCATTTTATTTAAATCATTGCTTTCATCTTGTTATGGTTTGTGTTTTAGCTTTTCGGATAATTTCTTTAAGTTTGGAGTTTTAAAACATGGTTTTGAATGATGTGTCACTTCATATGCCTATTTGAATTTTGCAAATTCAAAATTCTGCCAAGTCATTAATAGCGCTACTGGAATAACATTATTCCTGTAGCGCAAATATAATCATGCCTTAATATGCATCTGCCACCCAAATTATGCTATGATTACCCATATCGAGGACTAAGAGTTCCCATGTGTTCCACGATGGCTCTTGAATCATTTGATGATTCAAACCTTTACATGATCGGACTGCTCTGTACCTGCAAAGGAATCTTTTCAAACCGTTCAATTCCCAAAGATTATGATTTGATCATCGTAATGATTTTGCTGAATTTTAAGCGCAGATGTTTTCTCAGGAGAACGGTTATATATTAACGAATTGCAGGTAGCATATTCAGAATCCGAGCAGTGCCAGTTGTAGCAGCGTGTTTTGATGGCACCTAAGAGGAGCAGACAAGTGGTCAGATTAGAACCCGAGGGTTTTGAACTCCTCGAAGCTTATCCTCATATGGCTCAAACGTTCAGAGATACTGGTTGGTTCGAATTCCTTACCACTTTCCAAGGTCATGACGAACAA